>CAUYRT010087728.1:0-11380 GCA_963574885.1 Lepilemur ruficaudatus | reverse complement strand
GCTCTTGCTCAGGCTGGTCTCAAACTCCTGAGCTCAAACGATCCTCCTGCCTCGGCCTCCCAGAGTGCTAGGATTACAGGAGTGAGCCACTGCGCCCAGCCCTGAGGTTTCTATTTTTTAAACTTTATTTTTTCTGCACTGAAACATCTTTGAGGACACAATGCAAATGTAAGATGTGATCAGGCATCTCTATTACTGATTATATTTTTCAGGTAAAAGGAAAGGTAGCACTGATTAGCTAATCAGTACTCTTGATAAAGACTATTTGTCTAGGATACACAATTGGGTCGAACAGTTGAATACAAACAAAATATGAGATATATGGTAAAGAGACTAAAACTGGAAGTCTGCGTGTATATATGCTACTGGTTTGTGAGAGTTTGGGGTGATGGTCACCTAACGTAAGTTTGTATGCTTGCTAGGGATGTGCGTGGTCTGTGCTGTAACAACATGTCACACAGGCGAGAAGAGTGACGTTTTGCAGCTGCCCAACAGTAAGGGCATTTTCTTACTTTGCAGCATGTGAAAAAACAGTGGAGCTCCTGTTTGACAGTGTCATACATTTAGGCTGCAAACCGTACCTGGACGGTCAGCGAGCTGCATGCAGTTGTCGCTACGAAGAAAAGACTGATCTTTAAAGAAGATACTGACATCTGGTGACAGATGAGGATGGGAAAACATAACCTTTGACAAAGAACTAATGTTTTTACAGCATAAAGCTGTCTTATTTTGTGAAAAGACTATGACCTTACAAGAATTTATATTTTGATGTTAAAACCCCAAAATAAAACAAGGTGGGGGAAGCAGCGAGGAGGGCACGTCTGCCTGCTCAGGTGTCTTCCTGGTGGTGTTGCTTGGTGTGCCAAGTTGTCTTGACAAGTGTGTGTTAAGGGGAGAATTTTTAAAAAGAAGAATGTACAACTCAATTTTCACAACCGTATTTACAAAAAAGAGATCAAATATAAAATTCATTATAAGATCTGTTCAACATTATTTGGAAATATGGGAGATTCTTCACTTATATTAATAGAAGTATTATTTGTTTACTAGGAAATTTTAAATATACATTTGTGCCTGAAAAGAACTGAATTTATTTTTTCTCTATTTTAATTACACATAATTTGTTGTTTCTCTTCAGCTCATGGAGCATATAAATAAGTCACACATCTATGAGAACTAGTTACAAGGACAAGGTTTCTGTGTCTGTTTCTCTTGTAAAATTGGAACCATCATCTGGTTTCCTCCCAGGAAGCAAACCCAGGATATCTAAGTGTTACGTAATATGCCTGGAAGACGCTGTGAACAAGATTCGGAAGCATAGCCACTTCCATTTTATGAACCGCTCGTGACAAATGTCATCTTTTGCTATATAACCTTTGCCTTAATTGGAAAAGATGGATTAATGAAACAAATGAAAAGTTTAACATAACACATCAGGGCACTATTTGCTCTTATGCTTTGACGTTTATTCCCTCGCCCTAGGTCCCCATGGTGGATTCTGGAATATTTTTAAAACACTGTAACTTTTACTAATTGTGGTCTTAATAAAGATTATGCTTGATACTGTTTTTTTCAAGTCTTCAAATGTGGGGTCAAAGGGATGGAAAAGGTAAGATACAAATAACTGCCTTATAGATCTCTTATTTACACAGAAAATTATTAACAGATGTTTAAGAGAAAATCCTGGAAAACTTCCTTCCCTCTGAAGATGTCTGTGGATGTTGAAAACTCTTCAGCCTCTTGGAATGCTCAGCTGTGTTCCCATGTTGATCCCTGCTCACCACTGGGGTTGACGTTCCCTAGCCCCGGATCCCAAGTCATATATATCCTTTGGGTAACCTGTGGCCAGAGTTGGAAAGTCAGAAGGACAGCACAAGGAGAGGCGGTTCTTTGTAAGTCACTGCAGGCAGCACTGGGCAGAGGGACAAATACATTCTGAGAAAGGGGCACGTCCCCAACTTTGAAGGTGTGTCATTGCCAGGAACCTGACTACTTCCAACCTGAGTCGGTGGCAGCTGTTCCGACGAGAGACGTGTGCTCTGTTAGACAAGGCAGTTGTGTGGTTGTGGCTAAGCAAGCAAACTGGGCTCCAGTTTAAATCTCTGGAGCCTTTAGTTGATACTTTCTTTCAAACTTTTATAAAAGGTACAGTTTTGAAAGTCATTATCAATACTTTATCAGTATTTATTGAAGTGCTTGACCAGGTGACTTGAAGTTTATAATGAATTTGTTACATTCAGCAGCCTTTGCACCTGATTAGCACACTGGGTGGCATTTTATGGGTAAGGACAACATGCTCTGCCTCTGGAAAAGCCATAATCTGTAGACTCTCGTTCTGTAAGTTTTTGCTTGATTCCTTCCCCAAATTAGCTCTACCTGTGAAAGCCAGACTTGGAAATCTAGGGGTTACCTCCAGTTTACTTTGGCCCAAATCCCCTATCCAAACAAAGTGCATTTAAAGTAAGTTATTACAAGTCCTATAAAGTGACTTGCACTGAGGAAAGGACTGCACGTGAAACGTGAATGCGCACACACCACCCCCTGCAGCCACACGCGGAGAGATTTGGGGTTTGGTCGCAGACCACTGCAATAAAGCAAGTCACGCTTTTTTTTTTTGGTTTTCCAGTGCATGTAAAAGTTATGTTTATACTATACTGTAGTCTGTCAAGTGTGCATTAGCATATGTCTTAAAAAGTACATACCTTAATTTTAAAATACTTTATTGCTAAAAAATGGTAAAGATCATCTGAGCCTTCGGCAAATCATCTTTTTGCTGGTGGAGGGTCTTGCATGTCAATGGCTGCTGACTGATCTAGGTCGTGGCTGCCGAAGGTTGGGGTGGCTGTGGCAATTTCTAAAAATAAGACAGTAACAAAGTTTGCTGCTTTGATTGACTCTTCCTTTCATGAAAGATCTCTCTGTAGCTTGTGATGCTGTTTGATAGAATTTTGCCTACTGAACTTCTTTGAAAATTGGAGTGAGTCCCCTCACACCCTGCTGCTGTTATATCAACTACATTTATGTAATATTTTAAATCCTTTGTTGTCATTTCAACAATATGCACAGCATCGCACCAGGAGTAGATTCCATCTTAAGAAACCATCTTTGCTCATCCATGAGAAGCAACTCCTCATCCATGAACGTTTTATCCAGAGACCACAGTAATTCAGTCACATCTTCAGGCCCCTCTTCTAAATCTAGGGCTCTTGCTGTTTGTACCACATCTGCAGTTACTTCTTCACTGAAGTCTTGAACCTCTCAAAAGTTATGCTTGAGGGTTGGAATCAATTTCTTCCAATCTCCTGTTAATGTGGATATTTTGACCTCTTCCCATGAGTCACAAATGTTCTTACCAGCATCTAGAATGGTGAATCCTTTCCAGAAAGTTTTCAATATACTTTGCCCAGATCCATCAGAGGAATCCTATCTATGACTGCTACAGCCTTATGAAATGTATTTCTTAATAATACCTGAAAGTCAGAAGTTCTTGATCCATGGGCTGCAGAATGGATGTTGTGTTAGCAGGCATGAAAACAATATTAATCTCCTTGCACATCTCCATGAGAGCTCTTGGGTGACCAGGTGCGTTGTCAGTGAGCAGTAATATTTTGAAAAGAATCTTTTTTTTCTGAGCACTAGATCTCAACAGTAGGCTTAAAATAGTCACTAAACTATGCTATAAGCTCATCCAGGCTTTGTTGTTCGTTTATGGAGCACAGGCAGAGTAGAGTTTGTGTAATTCTTAAGGGCCCTAGGATTTTCAGAATGGTAAATGAGCATTGGCTTCAATTTAAAGTCACCAGCTCCTAACAAGAGAGTATGAACTAAAAATAAAATCCTAAGCCCTCTGCTAGCTGAATGGACCCCTCTTGGCCAAGGAGACTCCAGAAACACCTTAAAACTGACTCTAGCCATGAGGAGATGGGAGAGAGAGAGCACAATTACACATGGGCACAATTTCCCTTCATAAATATTCATGACTCTTCCTATAGCTTGTTGAATATGTATATTTGACTACCATGCACAGTATAAAATCCTGTCCCTTTCAAGCACATGTGCCTGACTTCTGGCCGGGGCTCTGTTTCCCCGTTGGTTGGAACGGCTGCCCAACAGGCTGCTCCCCTTTATAAGAAGAAAAGCTCTCCTTTTTCCAAAGTATAAACCTCGTCATTTTATTTATTTATTTTTGTTAACAGGAGTCAACTTGTCCTTTGAAGCCAGGCACCGACTTCTGCTCTCTAGCTATGAAAGGCCCAGATGGCATCTTCCTCCAATATGTGGCAGTTCAGTCTACACTGCAAATCGTGGTTTAGTGTGGCCACCTGATGCAGAAGATCCAGCGATCTTAGCTGGATCTTCTGCATCAGCACCTGCTGCTCCACCTTGCGCTTTCATGTGTTGGAGACTCTTTCCTTAAACCTCGTGAATCGATCCCTGCTAACTTCCAGCTTTTCATCTGCAGCTTCCTCACCTGCCTCCGCCTTCACAGAATTGAAGAGTTAGAGCCTTGCTAACTCTAACTCTTTGGCTTAACAGGATATCGTGGCCGGTTTGATCTTCTCTCCAGACCACTTAAAACTTCCCCCATATCGGCAATAAGGCTGTTTTGCTTTCTCAGCATTGTGTGTTTACTGATGTAGCACTTTTAATTTCCTTCAAGAACTTTTCATTTGCATTAACATCTTGGCTAATTGTTTAGCACAACCAGGCCTAGCTTTCAGCCTGTCTTGGCTTTGAACATCCCTTCCTTACTAAGCTTAATCATTTCTAGCTTTTATTTCAAGAGATGTGCGAATTTTTCTTTCACTTTAACTCTTAGAGGCTACTGTGGAGTTATTAATAGGCCTAATTTCGATATTGTTCTGGGGAATAGGGAGGCTGGAGGAGAGGGAGAGAGACGGAAACAGGAATTCAGTGGAGCAGTCAGAACACACACCGTGCAGGCACGGGTCATGGTGCCCCGAAACAATTACAGTAGAGACATCGAAGCTCATTGATCACGGATCACCGTAACAGATGTAATAATGAAAAAGTTTGAACTATCACGAGAGTAACTAAAATGTGACACAGGGACACAAAGTGAGCACATGCTCTTGGAAAAATGGCACTGATAGACTTGCCCAAGGCAGGGTTGCCACAAACCTTCAATTTGTAAAAAAGATGACACGTGTTGAGCGCAGTAAAACGAGTTATGCCTGTGCTGTTAAAGCTTTACCAGGCCCTTTGCCCCTGCTGGTCAGGAGGAAGGCGGTACACTGGGACAGCCCAGGTTACAGCAGGGACAGAGTTTAACATCGCAGGCCCCATGCGAGGAGATGGGGACATTCTCCAACCTGTCTCCCCAAGAATTCGGGAGAAAGGGTTTTTAAAGACGGTTTGGTGGGCACAGGGCTGGGCACTTGGGTCTGCTAATAGGCCAGGTTCGGAACCAAAGGGGTGTGGAGATTATTGTGCTGAGTCAGTTCCTGGGTGGGGGTCAAGACCCGCTGAGTCAGTTCCTCGGTCCGGGCCACTGGTCTGGGCGGGTCAGCTGCTCCACCAGAGTGCAGGGACTGAAAGGTGTCTCAAAACCTGGCCCTAGGTTTCACAAGGCTGATGCTGGGTTCATTACGACCATCCTTTTTGAGACCCCCAGGCAGGCAGCCATCATGGGAAGGCGGGCGAGGGAAGCACGGCTGGTTTCGTCCACGTTTTCCCTGCCACCGTCCCACCTGTGGCTCTTACACAGCGCAGCTTCCGTCGCTCCTGGCAATCAGGGAAGGCAAGTGTTTGCGGCTGCAGGGGTCCAGTGAGTCAGCGCTCACGGCAGGTGATCTCCAGCCGCCCCGGGCTAGGCGACCTGCCTGTCCCCCCGGTGGCAACCGGTATTTCCCGAGGGCTGGCTGCTGTCTCCAGCGTCGGAGGCGGAGACCGCGTCCCTCTCCCCTCCCCGGCGCTTAGGCCCAAGGGACGGGGCGGAGCGTCCCCTCCGCAGTGCGGGGAGGGGATTCAGGAAGCGGCGGGAGCAGGCCTCCGGCTGCGGGCTCGGCGGCGATGAGCTCGGCGCGGGCGCTGCGCAGGGCTCGGCGTGCAGGTAGCGGGGGCGCCGCGGGGACACGCGGGGGCCGCGGGCTTCTCGGGCCTCGCCGGAGGCCTCGGGCAGCTGCGGGTCTTGAAGGGACGCGCTCAGGTCCAGCGGGGGCAGCTTCGCTCTTCGGTGCAGGGAAGCGCCCCGGGACCTGGCCGCCGGGTCCCTGCGGCCGCGCGTGGCCGGGCGGGGCGCTGCCGCCTCTGCCGCCTTTGTCCCCGGGCCGCGCGCCCTTCCCGGCCAGACGCAAAGCTGGTTCTTGCTCTCGTTTGCTAGCTCCTAAGGGAAAAGTAAAACGAAGTGGCCGTTCCGAGTAACGATGAAAGTGTCACCAGCCCGCGGGGTGGAAGCCAAGGCCGGGCCGGGGCCGGCGGGGCAGCCCGGGTGTTGCGCCCGCGTCCCGGAACCTGCTGCTTCCTGTCAGTGCGAGTTAGTCACTGTAACTTTTTTCTACAAAATAATGAACTGCGAAACGCGCCCTTCAGAACGTTCTCCCTGCTACTTACCCTTGCATTATGGTAAAGTCTGGAAACTGGGAGCCTGGCCAGGGTAGGAAAGCAGTTTGGAACGGAGCAGTCGGCTGCAGGGCGCCTTGCCCCGGGGCTGGTCGGTCTCCGCCGTGCAGAGGAAGCCTCGCTCCAGGGGCCGGTTGCAGGACGCCGTCGTCGGTCCAGAGTGGCTGGACGGAGGGTGCAGGGCCCTGCGGGCACCTCCGGCTCTGGAACGAGTGGGTCGGGGTGGGGAGCGGGGCAGCCCAGGGTGGCCACCAGTCACCGCACCTCCCTCCTTCCTTTGCCTGCGGTTCCTTTCCTGGTCTCCCTCCCTTTTCTTTCTCCGCCCCACCCCCTCCTGTGTACGATCTGCGTCGGACGCGGTTACTCAATGTAGGGTTTTTAAACCAGCTGTTGATAGAGAACATGGGTAGATTTGTATAGGTGCTGCGGCGAATGAAGATTATGACAGTAGAATGAGCAAAGAAATTTGGAGAAATGAACACTTAGTATGGGAAGGTAGCCGACCTGTCTCTGGCGGGAGGAGACTTTGGAATCCGCAGGCGGCTCTGGCTTTCAGTCTCAACACCTGACCTCGGGCAAGACCAGCCCACTTGCTCTCTCCCCGCTCCCGCTCCCGGGCTGTGGGGCTGCACAGGTGAGATACTGCATCTCAATTGCCAGGCCATAAACAAAGGGCAGTTGGTAGGATTATCTGGAGGGATTATGAAATTAGAATAAATCATTTGTTTTGTAAAAATTAAACTGATTTAAGGAACAAGGAGGTGGCACATTATGGTGGAAAAGAGAAGTGAAAGGAGGTCAGTCAGGTTTAATAAAGGACACATTTTTGATAATGTTCTATAGGGTATCCCCTTCATTAAAATTTATTTTCTCCATGTCAACAAAGCCATTTGTGATTTTAGCCAGATTATGTTTCTGTATTCCTGCAGTTTAATGATACTTGTTAAGTGCACCCTTCTAGAAAGCTCACCTGCTTGGCACATGCAACTCAAGGTGTCCATGACAGTAGTGGTGATGTATTATTTTCTCTGAATCTGTGGGTAAAGTTTATCAAATTCCAGAAAAGTGCTGGAACTTAGGTCCTGACATCTGTCTCCCAGCCTCTTTGTTCTGATTCAACTTCTGCTGAATGGCAACAGGACCTGGTGGCTCATTGGTACTGCGGGATGCAGGGTGAAGGGTGGAGTTGGCCAGGCTCAGAACCAGAGTTTCCACAACCCAGTTTCTGTCTAAAAAGAATCCCTCACTGATACTGCCAAATCTGGTAGCTTTGAATTTTTTTTTTTTTAGGCACAGGGTCTTGCTATGCTGCCCAGGCTGGAGTGCAGTGGCTACTCACAGGCACGATAACAATGCACTGTGGCCTCGAACTCATGGGCTCAAGCGATCGATCCTCCTGCCTCAGCCTCCCGAGTAGCTAGGACCACAGGTGCACACCACTGCGCACAGCCTGAATATCATTTTAAACAAAATTTCTTGAGCAGTTACTTAATACTAGCTAGCCATTCCTAAATCTGTAGGTCTTGACAATGCTGAGGGCAATATTTGAGACAACCCA
Organism: Lepilemur ruficaudatus; assembly: GCA_963574885.1. Lineage (NCBI taxonomy): Eukaryota > Metazoa > Chordata > Mammalia > Primates > Lepilemuridae > Lepilemur > Lepilemur ruficaudatus. The sequence goes on along the minus strand of CAUYRT010087728.1, from coordinate 3,240 downwards.
AACACACATCTTAAGTTACATCATCTAAGCAAAGTTGTGAAGCTCCCTCACTGAGAATATGAGAAATGAGAGCTTTAGAGACAATTAAGAATACACCTCCAGTGTTTTTAGCCTCAGGGACTCGAGTGAGTTTGGTGACCAGCCATTTGGCACAGCTTCCGCTGTAGCTCAGCAGTCAATACCGTGCAAGGCTGCAGGAGGTGAGCTGCGGGGTCTGCTACCTCCCTCTCACCGAGGAGCAGCCTGGGTGCCTTCCAAGCTGTGCAGAATTCTTAGAGGATACTTGGCATTCTGGCATATGGATTTAATTTGCTTGGTTTGAAGTAACTCTGTTTCTTTATATAATTGGTTAAAAGATAAAGAGGTGACATCCAAAGGAGGCAGATCCTGGACAGGTTTTGAAAATGGAAGGAGACTCCCTGTGCTGTCTCTGCAGAGCCGCGTGTGGGGTAGGAAGTGCCTGGTTACCGTGCTCACCTGTGGAGTCGAACTCCAGAGCCTTCTCATTGGGGGTGCAGTAGGGAGGACCAGTTAGAGAGGCTGGTTTGGCTCTCAAACTTCTTCAGTGTGACGATCACCTTGTTAAAAATGCAGGTTGCCACGGCCTTCCTCCAGGATTCTGATTGTCTCGGTTAGGATCCAGGAATCTGCGTTTCAACACCCACACCAGAAATTCAGGTTACAGGGACTTAGCGGGGTCTTGGCTAGGTCTGACTGTTGGGTACATTCCGGGAGGAACAGGCTAATGCGACTGGCTAAGGGGGTCTTGAACTGAATCCCCACCTCACCCTCGCTCCCAGGGTGTGTTTTTGTCAGGGAGAAGGGAGGTTGGAACAATCGGGATGGCGGAGTGTAAGCAGGAGGAGAACACGACCCTCTGGGCTAGGAGATGATGGGTTGAAGTCCGAGATTCAGGGTTGTTCTTCCTCAACCCCGGGGCGCATTTGCCATACTGTCAGTGTCTCTGTTCACTCATTACTTTCCCTCTCCCCTCTAAGCTGTTGATCAGGTAAAAACAGGTTCATGAGCGGAAGGGTCCTGATTGTAGAAGATGCTACACGTGTTGCACTGTCCAATATAGAACCCGCGGGCCACATTAACTGAAAACAAATAAATTGAGCCTCCCAGTTGCACTAGCTGCATTTCAAGTGCTCAGTAGACACGTGGCCAGTGGCGACGGGATGAGATGGTGCAGAGCGGAATGATTCTGTCATCAGGGAAGTTCTGCTACACGCCACTGCTCCGGGAGTGGAGAGGACTCAGTGAGGGGCTGTCTAGGGAGGAGGGAAGTCTGATCGAGAGGGGAGCGAAGGGTTCTCACAATAGGGCTGTAGATGCAGATGTGTCACTCAGGAGATCACACTCTGAGCCTTTGCCTTCCCTTCCTCCACCCAAACTTCTGCTCTTCCAGGTCGTGGGGTAACCCCGCCCTAGCCACCGGCTGTGTCGCAGCTCTCCCCCAGGACTCTAGTCCTTCTCCGTGTCAGAAAATGTTTGCAAAAGCATTTTCCTCATTGCCATTTTCTTTTCATTCAAGCTCTATAACCACAGAACTGTGTCACTGTAAGCATGTTTTGCACTGAATGCATTTGTGTTCCATTTTCTCTATTTCTGTTTATAAGATTACTTACTTTGCAGGTAAGAGTTGGGGGAGAGAAAGTACTGAGCTTTAATTTACAGCTCGTTTGTTTATTATTAATAGCAAGCAGTTTCCTTCACTTCCCCTTATCCCGTCTCTTTGAATACTCAGCTGGTAAACTAACCAAAATAGACGCGTCTTAGAGTTTGGGAGTCAGAAGGAGGATGGGCGCTTCTGCCGGCTTTTACTACCATTAAGTCAAAAAATAATTAACCACAGTCAACTTTTTTTTAATAGGTGGGGAGCAAAACATGACAGAAACAGATGCCATCTATAAAAGGTAAAAATGTGCTCTTTTCTAAAGGTCTCTTCCTTGGGTGGTCATGGTTAGCCCGTGAAACTCAAAGCAAGAATGGGCCCTGGGAGCTGGAAAGTAGAACTGAGCAGGCCGAAGTTTAGCATTTGGGGAGCAGATCTGTGGATAGGCAGGTTCGTTGCTGCCTCTGTTGTCAGAGGCCCTGGAGGGATGTTCCAGATGATCGGTATGGTTGATGACAATTGGCATGTTGAACCTAGAGCCAGAGCTCGGCCCTGAGCCAGGCTGTCGTCCTCAGTTACCGGATCCCAGGCAGCAGGGGGAGGACACCCAGGTAGGGGGTTAGGGTAGGGTGCTCAGGATGGCGTGTGGCCGCTGTTTAGATCAGTTGATACAGAAATATTTCAGAACTCTCCTGAGCATGGCCTTCCCCAGAGCACGCCAGAGGAGCACCAGCCTGGCAGAGGACGGGGAAGCAGTAGACCTCTGTCCACACATTGACCTTGGCCTTGGAGGAGCTTACTATTTAGTATGGCTTGAAGTGATTGTTTCCGAACTTTTCATTAACAGTGAAGTGTTTGATCCGGCCGAAGAGTACAAAATGGACCACAAGAGGAGAGGAATCGCTTTGATCTTCAATCACGAGAGGTTCTTTTGGCACTTAACGCTGCCGGAAAGGCGGGGCACCAGCACAGACCGAGACAATCTTACCCGCAGGTAGTTTTAGCTACATGCCAAGATGAGACACTTAGTGATAACAGAATTATTTATCACTGCTGAGATAACAGATCCGGAGTATTAAGGACAGGCCTCACTTGGACACAGCCTCCCTTAAGAACCTGCCTGGGCTATCTTCTTACCCTGTTCAGTGTTGCGTTGTCACCAACATACTGCACAGTAGACGCAACACTCTAAATCTAATTGGCCATCACGAGTAACTCCTTTCCTACCAGTGGGTGAAGGAAGGGAAAACCATCGTTGCCATATTTTTTTTCTCCTAAAGAAAAGTAAATTTATATGTCATAAAAATGTATACAGGGCCGGGCGCGGTGGCTCACGCCTGTAATCCTAGCACTCTGGGAGGCCGAGGCGGGAGGATGGCTCAAGGTCAGGATTTCAAAACCAACCTGAGCAAGAGCGAGACCCCGTCTCTACTAAAAATAGAAAGAAATTAATTGGCCAACTAAAAATATGTAGAAAAAACTAGCCGGGCATGGTGGCGCATGCCTGTAGTCCCAGCCACTTGGGAGGCTGAGGCAGGAGGATCGCTTGAGCCCAGGAGTTTGAGGTTGCTGTGAGCTAGGCTGACGCCATGGCACTCACTCTAGCCCGGGCAACAGAGTGA
>CAUYRT010087727.1:0-16661 GCA_963574885.1 Lepilemur ruficaudatus | reverse complement strand
ATTTTAAGTGTACAATTAAATGATTTTCAGTGAATTTACTGAGGTGTACAGTTAATGACATGAATCAGTTTTTGAGGAATTCCTTTCCCCTATTGAGACCCATAATTCCGCTCCCCAACTACTTTTCAAGCGTATCCCACCCCTCCACAGTGCCCCCTCACGTCGCTCTGATGTGGGTTTACCCCCTACCCCCCAATTCCCTAGTGTTCACTCCCACCCTTTGAGCACCATAGTGTTAGTTTTTTTTTTAAATAAAAAGTGAGATGATAATCCAACCTCACATAGTTGGTATGAAGAGAAAATGAAATAATATATGTAAACTATAACATAGAATATAGGAGGAGCAAAATGGTACATAATGTAACATAGTAGTAAAGAACACAGACTTTGGGATCAGACAGACCTGGGATTGAATACCTGTTTCATCACTTACCTAAAGAGTGACCTTGAGAATATTTATTAACCCTCTGAAGTTCAGATTTCTTATCCATAAAATGGGGATAATGTTAACTCTATAATGTAATTGTGAAAACTAAATAAGATACTATATCTTAGCAGTTTACCTGGCATGTAGGAAGTTCCCAATAATTTTCCTACTACCGAATGCCGATTCCCTTCCCGTTTTCTTTTCCTTCCTGTTGATCATGAAACTTCCAGTGAAATGCGTAGCATGACTCCACTAAGGAAAAGTGGTTACTAAGGCTGATTTCTTTATAGTTTTTCAGGCAATTTAGCATACATTGTGTTGTTTGATTCTCATGAAATCCCCCAAGGTAGTTATAAAATCTCATGGTCTTTTTTGGGGTTTTCCATTTTTGTGAAACAGTTTCCTTGGCATGGATCTCTCATGTTTCTGTACATCTTGTAAGCAGATGCACTGACAGCCTTTTCTGTGGACTGTCTTATTAAGGATGTTTCCATAGTGAGGGCCAACATCTGGAACAAAGAGCAGATTTGTTTACTCTTCAGTGTAATAAAGACTTCTTCCAGGGCAAAAGGTACGTTTTCACACAGCCCATTATAAAAGATTTGGGTTTCCTAAGCCTAGAGTTACACAGCTGTGATGCAAAGCCACTGTGTGTACAGCACCCACCTGTATACCTGTGAACCCCATGGAACTTGGGGGCGAAGGAAACTGATGCAAACCTGAAGCTCATACTTCTTGCTATGCCATGAATAATACAGTTGTCTCTGAACCAGGAGTCTCATGCCTTCTGCCAGCATCTGTAAAACTATGGCAGACTAAATCGTTAGTTGCTAGGCAAGGTAAAAATCTCAGACCCTTTATAGTTTTTGACAGTCCCACAGTGCACGGAATTGCCATTTATCCACTAGAAAGTATGGAGACCATTCTTAAACCCTCCCCGCTTGTCTATATATTCCAACAAGTTCTGTCAATTTACCGTGTCGATATGGCCTTGATTTGTCTAATTCTCTCTCCAACATTACTACCACTCCAGGTAAGTTCCCACCATCATATTTTGAACAATTTTATTAATAAACTCCTAATTTATCTACTATCTGTGGTCTTTCTGATGCCACTCTAATGCTTTGTTTCTACAGCAGCCAGTACTTTTTGCAAGATGTGGATCTGATTATGTGATGCCCTAAAACTTGTAAAATAAAGGCAAGATTCCTCCGCATGACCACTATCTTTCTCTCCTGACATATCCTGCTTCAGGCTTCCCCTTACTCTCCGAGATGGAGCTGCATAGACCTTTCATTTCTTAAATTGGAGTTGTCTTGTAGTGTTTTGCAGGCTTTGTAATGCATTCCATTAAACAGTGTCAATTAACATCATACTCATCCTAAATTTTAACAATCTTCTGGCAGATGTGGATAAAATATCTAGAAAAAAGGAGTGTTTTTCTAATTATTCCAAAGGAGTCATGTGGGCCATCAAATTTCTTATGAACAAGAGATCGTTGACTATCTTGTTCCATTTGCTCAGGAGGCTCTTCTCTCATTTTTTTTTTATTCCAGTTTGCCCATGTTTGTTCTTCAAACCCTAGTTCAAACTTCACTTCCTCAGGAAAAGTCAATCTTTGAGTCTATAACTATATAAAATCCTTCCATTATACGCCAATAGCCCTTCTTCATAGCACCTGTCACAGTTGATACTTTATCTTTATTTGTAAGTCAAATGTATTATTTTATGATCATTTACATTATTTGATTAATGTCTGACTCCCCCCTGGATTATAAGCTCTCTGGAGAGAAGGACCGTGCCTATATTTTACTCACTGTAGTATCCTCATTACCTCATACGCTGTTAATAAATATGGCTTGAATGCTGAATAAATAGACAGTGTAGGAAATTTTATCCTGGTTTTATAGTTGAGAAAATTGAGGCTCAGAGGTAAGTGAGCTTCTCAAGGTCATATAGCTACCAAGAAGCAGTGCCAGATCTCACTTTCAGGTTTCTCCCATCCAAATGCTATCCTGGCCCGACCGTGCTTAGCTACCGAGATCAGACAAGACTGGGCACATTCAGGGTGGTGTGGCCATGGATACATTAAGGATTCTCAAAAGTGCAAGTTTCTTTCCATTCAGGGGGTTCTTTTGAGTTCAGGATAGACTAGAAACGTCTCCATAAGGAGAACCATTTATAAGAGAAGAGTATGGAAGATGGTTTATTCTAGGAAGGGTGTTAGGCCCATGTAAACACTGACCAAAGCAAGTAAAAGGAAAACAGGCAAGAAGAAAGGACCATAGAACCAGATGGTAGATCCAGATGGAAGGCAGAGGTGGGAGGCTCACATGGGAGATGGGCAGCAGACCTGGTAGCTGAGAGGACTGGGTAGAATAAGGATTGAAGATGTGGATCTGCATGGGGTTAAGAGATAGGATCTGACCCTCAAAGACTGGTCTCTGGGCACTTGTTTTCAGAACAAAGGCATCTCCTTAGTGAAATGAAAGTTACTTATAATAATAAAAGTAAGGATAGTTGTCATTTATTGGGTGCCTAGTGCATGCCAAGCATTGTGCTAGATGCTTTATAGACATCATTTTCATTAGTCCTCCAAGCAGTCCACTGAAGAAGATGTTAAGATTAGGACCCTGGCTTGTCCTTTTCTCCTATTTGTTCCAACACTCTGTTTATTAAGAATGTAAATTTTTCTCACATTTTCTTTTTCTTGCTTCCTCTATTTCTTTGTCTCCTGATCCCTATCTTACCATCATTTTCATAGCCAGGTGCTCAGAGATTTATGGTACCCTCTGTGAAATTCCACCAGGTCTGTCTGCCTACCCCTAACCTCTTTCTATTAAGCTAATTGCCACTAAGGTTTAAAATGACTAGTGGATTCTTGTTGGATTCTTATCCTTTCCAAGACCACTGTATTATAGTAGAATATTCTTGGAGAAATATGTAAGGTATTCTTCTAACCAAGTAAATGCATCTCCAGTGATATTATTTCAGGCAGAGATGCAAAATATTTTTGAAGGGCAAAAAGATCTGCTAGACATTTGAAATTACATCCATACCTAGGTCTCCACTAATTTAACCTCTTTGGAAGATTGATTCCTTCTAAATCCTCTCATCCCTGTCCCCCTCCTTTTCCCCTATTTCTGAGTTAAAATTCTATGACTACACATGGCCCATGGGCAGATATGAACAATTTTCTTCATATACAGACAGCAGTTCTCCCCACTGTAAACTACATCTCCCTGCACCCATGGGATCTCTGGGAAATGAGAAAGCTGAGCTGTCCCCAGGGTGTGGTGAATTAGGGCAGTTGCTCTGTTCCCTTTTCTACTGTGGAATGATCAGGATAATTGGGAGAAAGGTGGTTAGCATGGGATTCACTCTTTGAATGTGTGTTACACAGCCCAAGAGCCATTAGAGATCTTCCAGCAGTAGCGATTAGTTGATTTGTAGTTCATTGGAGATGCAGTTGGGGTTGGCACGTGACATGGGAGTCTTTTCCTCCAGCTATAGTTGAGCTTTCAGGGAGCTCCATGAATAGCTTAGGGAAGTTCTCCAGGACCTATTTCCTTCTCCAGTAGAAATATTTTAATTCCCATGCAAACTGGGGTCCCTAGTTTCTGACCTGTTGCCTCAACCCTGGATTGTGCCTCTTAACCTAGGTCCTACGTATCAGCACTTTGTCTGAACTGTCTACTTAGATTTTGATTTTGATTTCACTTGCGAATGTTGTCTCTTGGACCATCTTCATTTTTATTCTCTATAGACCCAGCGATCAGTCTCACTATACCCTCCGCCCATTGCAAGCTTCTGGGATTCCAGTGATCTGGTCTTCCACTTGTCTGGGAGGAGAATTTTGACATGACTGCCAAATGCTTTGTTTTGCCTTTGTACCACAGTAACAAGTGTTTAGCCAAGTGATTTTTAACAAAACTTACAATGAGAGTGCTGCTTAAGCCATTATTATACTGGGTAATTCTTGCTCAGTCTTTTTTCTGAGACAAATGAGAATTCAGAACTTGTGTCCCAGAGCTCCCTGAGCTGTTGGCATAAAGATGAATATCATGTGAAAGTCAGTGTCCATCAGCAATCAAAATACAAAGCCAAGCAGTTGGGATGATCAAGATGAAAGTCTGCATGGTGGAGCCAAGGGGAAGAATCCAGGTCTGAGCTATGCGCGTGTCAGGGTGGCTCTGGTCCTCCTGGCTAGGCTTACTCATGTGTCTGTGGGTTGACTGGGGCATGGAAGTGGTAGAGCCTCTGCTCTAGGCTAAAGCAGCTTAGTTAAGGAAGTTCCTTAACTAATTCCCCATGTCTCTTATCCTCCTTCTCAGACTAGCAAGCTAGCCCAACATGTTCTCACAGTGATGGCAGATGAGCAAGAGCAGAGCAGAAACACACAAGGTCTCTTGAGGCCTGGTCTTGGAACTTGCATAATGTCACAGTCTGCCTCACTCTATTGTCCAAAGCATATTTCATGACCAAACCTAAGTCAAGAGGCAAGGGTGTTCACAGTGAGAGAGCACCATAAAGATACATAGCAAAGAGTGTGGGTACAGGAAGGGGAAAGAATTAAAGATAATAACTCAATCTATATAATGTTCTGGGCACTCATTTAAGGGCTTTATGCTCTTAGATGTTTAATCATCGTATGTATAATGGCTAGGTATTCTCATCCTAATTCTACAGACAGTTCAAAATGTTTACATCAGTCATCAGGGTAGCTCAACAATTAAGTGGCAAAGACAGATTTCAATCCAGGTTCGTACAGTTCTAAATTTAAGACCTTTCCACTATGGAATCAGAATTCACCAAGTTATCCTCCCGCATTCTAGTTAATTGTTATACAGAGCATACTTAGAAACACACGTTATATTTAACAAACACTTTAACAATTCAATAAATAAAATTAAGATAAAAGTGAAAATAAAAAACAATCCTAACTTTATTGCATGTTCTTCCTATTTGCCAGCAATCTCCCTGAGTCTGTGAAAAGATTTTCTGTCATTTATTCTTTGCCCTTACAATATTCTAGACAGTTCAACATCCTGCCGTGGTGGTAATTTTCCCTGCCATTTATACACACACATACAGAGTTGGTATTCAACACATTGTAACATGGAGCTCATTAGTCAGGCAATTCTTTCACATCATGAAAAACATTCCATTACTTGAAACAAAAATTTCTAACACCCTAGCATTAAGTGCAGTGATTAGCGATCAAGATGTCCCTTCAAAACATTTTGAGAGGGTTTACTGAACCTGCTTCTGCCAGTCAGGCCTGTGGAACGTGTGATAACCAGAGTGCACCTGGAGCAATGATGGCCTGAACCATCACGCTGGGGCCTCCCTGGGATTATCCCTATAGGCAAATGAGCTTTCTTTTATGCAAACTCAGACAAGTCATGTAGGTTCTCATGATTATGCCCCAATATCGCTGTTGGAAAGGGGCCTTGCTAGTTCTCAACTGCTTAACAGATGTCTGCTGAGAAGCAACAAGATGAGGAATCTTAACAGTCCCCATCTTACCACTTCAGGTAACTACAAAGAATCTCTGCTGACCAGGCCCCTCGCCAGTCTGCAAACTCTTCCCAGGTGAACCCATCAGTGACAGCAAGTGTCATCTTTATCCTTTCCACTGACTTGCTGCTAAAGCCTGAGGCCAGGGTGAATCCATTCTCACTTTTGAACATGGGAGCATTATTTATACGACCACAGGCTACGGTGGCCTGTGAAAAGGGCCGTACAAGGAAGGGGACAGCAAACTGAACTAAGGGTCAAGAGACCTGGGATCTCGTTCTGGTTTAACCACTAACTAGCAGTGAAACCTGGAGTGCATTCCTCCCCTCTTTTTGAGCCTTAGTTTTCTCATCCGTTAAGTTTGAGAGTACAAAGTTAACACCCTAGAACCAGTCAGCCCTAGGTTCCGGTTCCACATCAACAGACAGCTGGGAGTTCTCAGGCGTATTACTTAAGCTCTCTTTGCCAGAATTTATAAAAATCTCCACTTTCGCTTCCCCAGAGGGCTGAGAAGAAGACTGGAAGCTCAACAACTGTTAATTTTCTTTTCTATTTTGATTGCATTCTAGCTATAGTGTTCTGGAATTCCAAAAACTAAACTATTGATAATTTCAACAATTCTTTTATTCTGTGAGATATGTCTCCTAACAGGTCACTGACAATAACACATCACTAGACATCTCTTTTAAAGACATTTTTCCATCATACTCTATTGGCAAAGTCTAAATGGACAAAAGACATACATTCTTGTCAGCAACTTTCCCTTAGAGAGCCTCAAACTAATGGGAGGAGAATGTTGGAAATTTTTTCAGTGCTGTGATCCTTCTCTATAGGTTATTCATGTGCTTACATTCTCATAAAATTGCACAAGATCACAGTAGGTTTCCAGTAGGGAAGCTAAAAACCACATTGAGCAATGATGCTGTGGTCTGTCTTACCTACTACTTATTCACCTCATCTCAAAAGCAAGCAGGAAAGGTCTCATTTGGAAAAGAAAGCTTAATCTTCATTTTTCCCTTAATTATTAGGTTTTCTGAAGGCTTTAGGGGCAAGGGTTATTTTTTATTTTAATTCCAAAAATTAAAATACATTTTTCTCTAGAAGGGATTTGATTTGCCTGACTTTTGTCACTTCTGCCAGACTGGATCTCAGTGGTTTGGGGAGCTAAGTCAGAGAACCAAAAAAGCAGCAGAATGTATATCTGTCTGGTTGGCAGGTGCCTTAAGTAGTTAGCTTTCACATTGTGCAGCTTCCTTTGAGTTAGCCAATTCAGGAAGGTATTGATCGGTGGTCTGCAATACAAGGCAGCCTAGAGATAGCATTTACACAGAGATGTCGTATATGTTGTCTCACTTGGTTCTAAGTGACGGTGAGAAAGGAATGACCAGATGGTTGATTCTTATAACTTAATACATGTCATATATGTATTATTGTTGTTAATATTTTCCTTGAGACCTTTACTGCACACCAGGTACTATGCTAAGAACTTCACTTTCATTGTCTAATTTAGTCCTCCCATGATGCACGTTGTTACCACTCCCAACCAGAGAAGACTTTCCAAGGTTACCCCACCAACACATTCGTGAAACCACTGCTGTCTCACACAAAATATGGAGGGTTTATTGAAGAAAGCATTGAGGTTCAGGGATTTCCTGATATTATACAAAGATTAAATCCTGGAGGTGAGATTTCGGCCTTTTAATGTCAGCACCGTTGGTCGTTTAAAAACACCAGTTGCCAATTTCCAACCAATTTTTAACCTACAAAAGTGGCAACTTTATATGGTTCAAACATAAAAAGCAAATATAGTCCTGGTTGTCGTAAACACCCACAGTAACTCTACTGTCTCCTAAAATCCTGCTAACACAAGGCAAATAGATCCTTTTAAGAGAAAGAGACATAAACCTACAAGGGAGGGAAAACAGGAGAGGCAACAATAACTACAAAACTTTGGAGGCCGAAAACCAGGCAGATGAGTGATAACTAATTTAGCAGATGCAACAAAAGTCGAATCATTAGATAAGTGAGGAAATCTGAGGACCAACACAAGTTGTGCTGTGGAATCTTCCAACAGCAACGGTCAGCCTTGGAACCCCTGGAACTGGGAGTGAAGAGGTGGGAAGCTGAAGTCAAAAGGGCAGAGGAAAGGCACTTTTTGAAGGAGTTCCCTTTCCCTATTTCTCATTCCTAAGTGACTATTCCTTCCCCATCTCATCAGAAGTTTAGAGGATTATTATCTGGAGAGGATTTTTTTAAAAAGGTGTTTGAACATGGCCTGGATAGGACGACAGTGAGTGGCTAATGACATACCCAATGCTGAAAATTTCCCACTCTCCTCTGTGGTTCAGCTTGCAGAGTGCTGGCAGCCAGACTCTGGCCCTCCAGGCTGAATTTGGGAGGAGTATGTAGGGAGCAAGCCCAAGGGGAAAGACAGAAAAATAATCCCATGAAAGATTCCCCTAAACAGTTCACCCAGAAAATGCTACAGTGGATCTCACATTCAATCAGCTACCTACTTCTCCACAATCATGAAAAAATCAGGATTGCCTAACATCTGAGCATAACCAATGACACAAAAGATAGAAGCCAAGTAACAAACCAAAAAAATAAAATAAAAATGCAAATAATAAAAATGCATATGGAAAATAGAATGACAAGCATACTGTCAACCATTAGGAATATCCTTAGGAGATAGTATGTCTGTGAAACTAGAGTTGAGTGCTGTGAAAAAGGAACAGTTAGAGCACACGGGCACGCACACACATATACACACCCTACTCACGGAGATTAAAAGCATCACAGCAGGAGTGAAATCTCAATAAAACCACTTTTAAAAGACGTTTTAAAGTGAAAGAATTGAATGATTTGTTTTAAAATCCAAAAAGTAGCAATCGCAGAGAGAATAAATCTAAGACAGAAAATAATCAATAAAATGATTTATGAATATTTCCCATATTCCTGAAAGACGTGAGTTTTCAGATTGAAAGGGCCCACTGAGAGCACAGTGGGAGGAAATCAACAGGTGCATAAAGAGAAGAAAATTCAGAATAACTTTAGATTTCTAAACAGCATCACAAAAAACTAGACGGCAGGGAATCCAACCCAGGAGAAAACTCGGAGAAAAGTCCTGGCACGGAATTACTTTTGCTGCTCTAGATCGCACTCGGCTGAGAGAGGGAAGCCGGAGGTATTCCAGATGGAGACCCCCCCTAAAAAAAACTGAAAAAGATAAATTGTTTAATATCGTTGACTGTGTGGAAAATTGTACTGAAAACTTTTTGGAAGATGCCGGAAAAATTAGTGATATACGCAGACAACTAATCGCATGGAATAAACAACATAAGACAATCCACTTCAAATAAGACAAAAGGCAAGAAAGAAAGCAAAGCAAATGCAGTACTCCATAGTGCAAAGCTAGAAATAATATTTGCATAGGAAAACTATGGTAATAACTGAATATTGATTTACCCAAATAGGATGGGGACAGGCAGGCAGGGCAGAAGGAGCTACAACTTAATCTACCATCATAGAAAGTCAAAAGATAATACTTAAAATTCATTAATCCAAAGAAAGCAAGATATGCATATTATTCAGAAATGTGTATGATTAAATGCTGAAAGAAAAAACTAAAAGAACAAAATTGCTGTCTTGAGAGGGAGATTGAAAAGGGTGTGGAGCTGTGGAGCAGGGAATTGCTTAGAAATTGTCCTGAGCCTTTTAGAACCATTTGACTTTTAAGCTATGGGCATGTATTCCTTTGATAAAATAAATATTAATTTAAGAAATCTAAGTTCAGAGAGTATGATCATACAGCCCCTTTGAAAACAATTTTTTTCTGGTTTTGACACAGGTCTTCCTATTATTACCAACACTTATAGAGTGGGCCAAATTTGCAGAGCAGTGTGTTAAGTATTGTTTTTGGAGTTACAAGAATGCAACATTTAAATAAATTCATCTCGGGAATTTCAAAGCTTTGACCTTACAAGATTAGTTGAAAAAGAAGTGTCAACACTTTATTGCGTGTTAATCAGAGCTTAAGCGCTTCGGCTGGAAAACATCACACGCGAGACAGCACATTTTGGTAAAATGAGTATTAATTACTAGTAGATAATTTTAAGAAATGTTAAACTATTTCTTATTTCCCTCTGCTGGGCTTTAAATCTTCATTACTTTCTAAAGTGATCTTTGTGTCTGTGGGACTTTGTTGACAAATCGTTTCACGTCCTCTGGGTAGGTCTTGGAACATTCTCTTTGTGCTTCCAAGGAGAACAATAATCTTTGCAAGAAGCTGCACTTACACTAGCTTTATTTTTCTCAGCGCTGGGTGAATGTCCCTCCAAGGGCTCGTGCTCTGGGCCAACTCTGGATGGGTGAAGTGTGACATAATTCTTATTTTTGCATCTGATCGCGTTAAGAGCTTATTTTTGTCCTTTCTGTTTCAATTCTGATGGGTCACTTTCTGGTGGTCTATAGCAATGTGTAGTGAATATAGAACTCCTAGGATCCTTTAAGGACTGCTGTTGACAGACACTTTTAGCATAAATAATAGATACTTTGCTTTAACTCTCTCCTCACCTCTCAATCCCCTGCTGGTCTTGGTTTTCTCTTGCCCATTTGCCATAACTCTTTTGATTCTTTTCCCGAGGTCTCTCGTTCTCTTTTGCATTCTATCAAATGTTTGTACAGTTTTGTGGGATCTTGGCAGGTTGCACATGGGCTCCTACAACTAATTCTTTACTCTGATGAAAAGGCCTTCACTGATACCTTTGCTCTATTATCACATTTACAAGTTTGGTGTTGTCTTTTACTATCCACGCAAGTTCCCATTTGTAGTTATTTTTACCCCCCCAATTTCTATTGAAGATCTACTATTAGCTGATTTCTTCTGCCTCTAGGGGGATTGTGTCACTGTTGGCATCTTCTCTGTGTTCTCATTGGCTTTCTAGCCCTCTTTGGAATTGGAGCATGAGTTTATTTCATCAAAGACCCCCTCTTACATCCCCCAAATTTATATCTTGGTTTTGGGACTTAGATTCTGAATTCCGATTGGTGTATTTCTTCATTTCACATGTCTTCATTTGGGTTGTTCGTGGTGGATCTACTCTCTAAGACTTTTCCCTAAGTCTGCAATCAGGAGAGGAGACCTGGAAGAACTGGAATTTTAAACTCAAGAGGTGCTGAGAATAGGGAAAATACCCACAGATTTTCGAAGCCAATAGGGATACGGACAAGCTTGGACAGCTGAAGAGTCCTGGAAATCTCAGGTGTTTCCAACCCAGACCTGGGCTCCCAGAGGTCACCACGAGGGCGTTCATTCCAACCCCGCTCCCTAGCAAAGGTCTACACATCGGTCTCCTGGAGAACATTCCTTTCTTGGAAATCTGCAACTAGTAAAACTAAAATAAGCAAGAAAAGAATATTTGATTCTCAGAAATCCTGTTTTCAGTCAATGTGACTAGAATATATGCATTTAATAAAGTAAAGCCAAGTCTCTTTTTCTTAAGCAGTTTATATAGTCAAAAGAAGATTTACACATGTTGCTGACGGCACTTATTCATATACTCATTAAACATTTATTAAGTACCTACCAAGGTCTGAGTATTATATATTGGCCTATTCTTCTGGATTATAATTCAGCAGCACATATTTAGAGTCATTACTATTTTTATATATTTTGTACCAGTAAGCTGACTCTTGGGAATTTGTCTTAAGGTAATAATTCAGATTAAAAAAGTGATATGAAAAGCATATTTACAGCAGCATTATCTGTAATGGTAAAAAAATCTAAATGCCCAATGATAGAGAAGTTGAGATAACAGTAGCGTATTCACTCCATGAACATTAGGTACTTGCTAAAAATGATAAATACAAAGTTTCAAGAATGGAAAGGGGTACCTGAAATGTTAGATACAAAACTGAGACAAAAATTCTATGAAGTATGATTAAAACACATACGTATGTATGAAAAAGTTGTAGAGGACAATGAAAAAATGTGAATAGTTGGTATGATTGGGTGGTCAGATTATATCCTTATTTTCCTTTTTGAAATATTGTAAAGTTGTCTTAATAGTAAGTAAAAATAACAAAGATTGACACAGCTTTAAGAATATCTACTTTTTGTAGCACATGGCAATGCCCAATGAATGTGGATCTCCTAGGATCTTTAATATTAATAGCTTGGTTATATATGGAAACATTTTGACCTATGATGTCGAGGAAAAGGACATTCTTGGAAACCAGTAGGGATAACCAATGTCATTCGACACTCAGGGGCAGGTAGACCCTTAGCCTGAGCTACTTCCTTTCCCAGCCCAAACTTTATTAGTTTCTGTAATTTTCACTACTTTAATGGGCATTCATCTTTGTCTGGTCTTTCAGAACCTTGAACCCTTTAGAGGTAATCTGGGGTAATGGAAAATTCAGGTAAAGTTGAGTTAAAAACTGACTCTGTGACTGAGTTTCTGTGTGATCCTGAACAAATTACTTGCTGTTTCTGAATCTTGCTCTCCTCATCTGTAGAATGGGGATGCTAATAGCACCTCTCTCACAGGGCTGTAATGACAAAGTACGCAGAGTTTCTAACACAATGACTGCTCCCTAGTAGGGGGACCCAATAAATATGTTTCCTGTCTCAAAGTTGAAAGCCAAGCGAGGTTCTGCGAGCCATGCAATGTGAGAAGGTTGGTACCAAGTTTTGTAAACAGACACCTCTCACTCAGCTGGCACCAAGCACTGCCCATTGCAGAGCGTGACCTCAGGCAGCACAGGGAGCTGTGCCCCGATAGCCAGTTTCTGGCAAGATCATTTGACTGCTTATTTTATCAGTATAAAGGCAATATAATCTTATTTGCTCACTTTTATCAGTACAAAGGCAATATAATCTTATTTGCTCACTAAGTTGCAAAGGAGTGAAAGTGGAAAACAACCCCCCTCAATCTCTCCATTGGAAGAAAATGGCTGTTAACATTTTAGCGTACAGTCACGTGCCACATGACAATATTCTGATCAAAGATGGACCACATATATGACGGTAGTCCCCTAAGATTATATGGGGCTGAAAAATTCCTATGGCCTGGTGGTATCATAGCCCTTGTAACATTGTAGCACAATGCATTACTGAGATGTTTGTGGTGATACTGGTGTAAACAAACCTACTGCACTGGCAGTCATAAAAGTCTAGCACATACAATTATGTACAGTACATAATACTTGATAATGATAATAAACAACTATGCTACTGGTTTATATATTTACTATACTTTTTATCTTTATTTTAGAGTGTACTCCTACTTATAAAAAAATGTTAACTGTGAAACAGCCTTAGGCAGGTCCTGCAGGAGGTATTCTGGAAGAAGGCATTATCATCATACGAGGTGACAGCTCCATGCCTGTTGTTTCCCCTGAAGACCTTCCAGTGGGACAAGATGTGGAGGTGGAAGACAGGGACATTGATGATCCTGACCCTGTGTAGGCCGAGGCTAATGTGTGTCTTTGTGTCTTAGTTTTTAACAAAAAAGTTTTAAAAATTTTAAAAAAGAATTTTTTTAAGTAGACAAAAGCTTAGAGAATAAGGATATAAAGAAAGAAAATATTTTTCTACAGCTATACAATGTGTTTGTATTTTGAGCTAAGTATTACAAGAGTCCAAAAGTTAAAAAAAAAACAAGTTTATAAAATTATAGTAAGCTAAGTTTAATTTATTATTGAAGAAAGAAATGTTTTAATGTATTTATTGTAGCCTAACTGCATGGTATTTACAAAGTCTACGGTAGCGTACAGCAATGTCCTAGCCGTCACGTTCACTCCCTGACTCACCCAGAGCAAGTACCAGTCCTGCAAGCTCCATTTATGGCAAGTGCCCTATACAGGTGCACCATTTTCTTATCTTTTATACCGTATTTTTGCCATACCTTTTCCATGTTTAGATAAACAAATACTACTGTATTACAGTTGCCTACAGTATCCAGTGCACTGACACGCAGTGCAGGTTTGCAGCCTAGGAGCAGTAGCTGTACCATGCAGCCTAGGTGTGCAGTGGGCTGCACCCCCTCGGTCTGTGTAAGTGCACTCTATGCTGATCGCACAATGACAAAATGGCCTCACGACACATTTCTAAGAATGTGTCCCCATCATTAAGAGAGGCGTGACTGCGTTTCCTTCCAGCCTTTCCCTACGCATAGGTTTTGGCCGGTAACAACGTGCGATATGATGATGGTTGACATCATGCTGCACATAAAATTTTGCATCCTGATTTTTTTACTTAAATGTAGAGAATAAGCTGTTTTTTGTGCTATTTCATAGTTTTCAGGGCTATCGTTTTTAACGGCTGCATAACATTCCCGTCTGGAAAACTTACAAGCAGCGTGCATGCTTTCCTTTCCCACACCAGAAGGCTTTGCATTTCTAGGAAGACATCTGCATTCTCCAGGTGGCCCCAGATGACACGGTCAAAGGCATTTGGGAGCATAAAAATCTTCCTGGCAGGGGTAGAGAAAGGGAAAGTGGAAAAAGGAATAAACGGAGAAAGAGAAGGGCTGAAAGAGGAGGGAGGGAGAAATAAAAGGAGAGAGGAAGGAAATAAAGAGAAAAAGAAGGAGAGAAAAAGAGAACAAAGATGAAATGGAGGAAAAAGAAAAAGTAAAGGGGAGGGAAAAGATGAAGAAGAAAAGAAAAGAAAATGAGGAGGAAGGGGCAAGTATCTGGTGGTTTCAGATAAAACGTGGTCCACTTTGGTTCTCCGTGATAGATGCTTTCTAAGGAAGATACTGATTCCCTTGGGTTCTTGTGTCATTGGCTGCTTCCAACACATCACCAGCCTTTGACATGTTGTCTCAATCATTCATATTTAATGCTATGGTTATTGGACATTTTGACACTTATTAATCTTTTATTTTGAATCACAAATACATTTACTTGATGGTTTTCTTTCTAAAGACTCATCATTATTCAACTGGATGGATAAAGGCCTTTGACTGATCCCATGGGTTTCAAAGAGCTGGGTCCTGTACAAGGCACCCCTTAGATTCTTCCTCAAGGGATCTCATTTTGTTCCTCTTTGATTCAGTGTCTTTGGCGGGACCAGCTTTCCTTCCCCAGTATTTTGCGCCCGCTGCCGTTTACCACATATGGGTGCTTTTACAGCCCCTGGTGGGGCTCTGGGCCCATGTGCTGCCTCCTATCTGGGGGAAAGGAAAGTTTATGGAAGATGCTCAAAGTCCCTCATCCTGCTACCAGTTGATCAGTGCTGCTGAAATAAGGGCCCTGAGTCTGGCTCTCCTTCAATCAGCTTTGCATAGCATTGATCCAGGGCCTGCCATGGCCCATAGCATGGCTGTGAACATCAGTCGCATGGGCAGGACCTCCAGAAAGGGCTGGAGCAGGGCATGAATGGCTTCTATGCTTGTCTGCTCGTCCCCCACCCCAGGAACCAAATGCTGTGCCGCAGCGCCATGGCAAGCAGATCCTCCCAGGCAGCGGGTTTGCAACTTTGCAAGATCCTCTTCACAGTGGCCCGGGCCTGCGAACAGCTCCACCCTCCACACCACACACCTCCAGCCAGCCAGGGCGGGGAAAGGGCTGCCGCTCTGCTGGGAAGGAGGCATGATCAGAAAGCCTGGGGTTGAAACTGGTCTCCACCACTTAGGTGCTCTGTGACCCGAGTCCGTAAAGTGCCTTTTAGACTCAGCATCCTCCTCTGTAAAATGGGGACAAGAATCCCTGTCTTGCTTACCTTGCACAGTTGTTGGAATTGCAAAGGATATAATGGAGGTAAAGTCCATGGTAAATAAATGTCCTTCAAAGTTAAGGGCGAGGGGAAAGCGCTGTGAGGGTGGAGAGGACATTGCTTTGCAATCAGGAGCCCTGGGTTCAAATAACACCTCTGCCACTGACAACTTGCGTTCACTCAGTGCCTTCAATCTGTAAATGGGGCTGACAATGCCCACTTGCCCTTCCTCGTGTTTTTGTGAACACCATATGAGATAATGGGAGTAAAACTGGGAAGTGCTTTAAGTGAGACATTATTATTCGTATCCCCGTGGTCGTGGGCGCTGTTATCAGAACGGATCGAATGCATGCGTCCCCACCCAAATTCATAAGTTGAAGCTTTAACCCCCGACGTGATGTTATTTGGTGGTGGGGCCTTTGGGAGATAATTAGGGTTAGATGAGGTCCTGAGGGGGGAGCCATTATGATGGGATAGTGCCTTTATAAGAAGACACACCAGAGAGCTTGCTTGCTCTCTCTGCTATGTGAGGACACAGTGAGAAGGCGACCAGCTGCAAGCCAGGAGGACGGGCCTCCCCAGAACCCCACTGTGCTGACACCCTGACTGGTAGCTTCCAGAACTGTGAGAAAATAAATTTCTGTTGCTAACCACCCAGTCTACAGTATTTTGTTATGTCAGCCTGAGAAGATGAAGAAGCCTGGTGTTAGGCCCGGGCCGGAACACTCTTCGTGGGCTAGATGAGGATTGTTCACCTGCTCCCTGTGCCTGGCTGTCACCCAGGACCAGGGCTAGGGGCAGACGAGTGAGGCATTTGCTTCGGGGCACATTCAAGGTGGTGCCCAAAACTCAGCACCAACATAAATATTTCAATGCAATATTAAAAACAACAGCAACAGTAATTAATGCCAGGATGAACAAAATACCAACATTTTAAGACAAGATAAGTAAGTAGCAACAGTGCTGTTCCAAACCACATTGGTGCCTAGG
>CAUYRT010087726.1:0-144975 GCA_963574885.1 Lepilemur ruficaudatus | reverse complement strand
CCTGTAGTCCAGCTAACCTGGGAGGCTGAGGCAGGAGGATCACTTGAGCCCAGGAGTTTGAGGTTGCTGTGAGCTAGGCTGATGCCACAGCACTCTAGCCCAGGCAACAGAGTGAGACTCTGTCTCAAAAAAAAAAAAAATTTATCACTTTTGAGATATTGTGAAACTCTTGTCAAATTACAAGCTTACTGAAATTTAAATAAGTGATATATAGGGGAAATCAATTCATTCCCAGAGCTTGTTTCACTGCTAAGGAACTAGAACATCAACTTTTGTGGATTACTTAAGCCATACTGCTTATGAAGTACTTTCAGTAATTAAAATGGCAATCAAAAGACCAAGAAAAATAATAAAAAAGGGAGAAGTAGCTTGAAAGTCCAAAGATATTAGAATATTATAATATCTTCAAAATTATCTTGGAAAAATGAAGTTCTAATTCTTATTTTTATTGTTTTGTTTTTTTATAGAGATGGGGTCTTGCCACATTGCCCAGGCTGGTCCCAAACTACTGGTCTCAAGTGATCCTCCCACCTCGGCCTCCCAAAATGCTGGGATTACAGGTGTGAGCCACCGTGCCTGGCCCTAATTCTTAGATTTTTCTTTTTTAACCACAGACCACGTAAAATTACTTTTTAATGTAACTAAATTGAGTCTTAGCAATCAATTACAGACATAGTTTCCTAAAACTTACCAAGTTGAGAATAAAAACAGCAGACAAAATGTTGAGAAGTGAAAAGAAATGGAAGAGATAGAAAATAGAAATAGAGAAGAGAGTAATGTCTGTTAGTACAAATGGGTAAAGAGTGACTTTGGAGAAAGTTAATCCCCATGGTAATACTATACCTAACAGCTGGCTGTGTTCCCCTGTGATGGAGTTCTGACTCGGGTCTGAAAAACAAACAATTGAAAAGAAAAGAAAAAATGAATGATCAAAACAAATAATTTCTTTAAAATCAGCAACAAAAGTCAACCAAGGAAATAAGCAAAAAAAAAAAAAAAAAAGGAAAGAAAGAAAGAAACATTAATGAAAGGATAATTTAAAAAAATAGAATGAACTATTATTAAAAAAAAGATCACATGCCTCAAAAAGTTAAACATAGAATTACCATGTGACCCAGCAATTCCACATCAAGGTATACACCCAAAAGAACTGAAAACAGGGACTCCAACAGACACCTGTACCACGTTTACAGCAGAATTATTCACAATAACCGAAAGGCGAAACAACCCCAGTGTACTCCTACAGATGAATAAACAAAATGTGGTATGTACATACAATGGAATATTACTCAGCTATAAAAAGCAATGAAATTCTGATACAAGTGACAACATGAATTAACTCTGAGAGCGAAGGGAAATAAGCCAGACACAGAAGGACAAATGTCATATGATTCCATTTATATGAAATACTGAGAAAAGGCAAATTCATCGAGACAGAAAGTACATTATTAATTCCTAAGGACTGGGTGGAGTGGGAATATGGGGTGTTACTGCTTAATGAGTACACAGTTTCTGTTTGGGGTGACAAAAAATTTTGGAAATAGACAGTGATAATGGGTATACAACATTCTGAATGTAATAAACGCCCCTGAATTATATACTTAAAAATGGTTAAATTGAAGAATTTTGTTACATATGTCTTACAACAAAAAAGTAAACAGAAATAATAATCACACAAATTTGACCAAGCAATAGTTTCTTAAAGTAGAAGAATGATTCAGGGTTTATGACATGAGTTACATTTCTTCTTTAACGACAAGGGAACATATAGCCATAGCAGCTCAAAGTCAAGACATAAATAGAGCATTCACTACTACTAATATGTTCTGATTTGACTTTAAGGCAAAATTACTAAACTGGCTTTTGTAAATACCTATTATTCAGTAATGTAAAATAAAATTAGTGGCAATAAGCCAAGTTCCTAATGCAAGAGACATTGACAGCCACCATTTAATAATCAACCAGTTGCTTATTTTAAAGGCTTGAAAAGCATTAAGGGCTAAATATGGAAAAGATCCTGAGCTCCACTTTCTTCGAAGATTAAATCTCCTGAGATGCTGAGGATTACATCTGGCTTTCTTGTATCTGGGGAAATGAAAATAATTTTTGACCAGGGGGATCTGTGAACAGTGGAAAAAAAGTTACATCTTTATTTTTACTAACCTCTAATTGAAGTTTAGAATTTTTTTCAATTATGATGTAGGCAACAAACTACATAAAGTACCTGTGATTTTGTCAATAATAAATATCAGATATTTTCATATCACATTATTGGTGTTTTAGACAAAATTCAAATAATATTTTCCATGGTCCATATATACATTTTATATATATTTAATTAAATCTAAGACTTTAATACAAGCAGTCCAGACAGAAAGAAACAAGAATACTTATCGAATACTGGTTTCTGAAGTATACTGGCATATACTCTACATACTTTAATCAAGAAGGAAATAAGGTAGAAACCTGCTTTCTACAACTAAAGTTTTAAATGCTATTTGAACATTTATTTTCAGAGGACTTTCTCAATTTGGTTTTGCAAAAGAGAAATTGCACATTTTTCTATTCTAAGATATTTTCCCCAACCTACCAGCAAGTGAATTCCCAGCTTTTACTTTAAACTCATATTACTTTCCATCTAAATAAAGAATATCGGGGCCGGGCGCGGTGGCTCACGCCTGTAATCCTAGCACTCTGGGAGGCCGAGGCGGGTGGATAGCTCAAGGTCAGGAGTTCAAGACCAGCCTGAGCAAGAGCGAGACCCCATCTCTACTATAAGTAGAAAGAAATTAATTGGACAACTAAAAATATATAGAAAAAAAAATTAGCCGGGCATGGTGGTGCATGCCTGTAGTCCCAGCTACTCAGGAGGCTGAGGCAGAAGGATTGCTTGAGCCCAGGAGTTTGAGGTTGCTGTGAGCTAGGCTGATGCCACGGCACTCTACAGCCCGGGCAACAGAGTGAGACTCTGTCTTAAAAAAAAAAAAAAAAAATCACCATTAGGGAAACACCATAGTTGCAGGCAATATTCACCAATGCACACTAAAATCAATGTGAAAATGTTTGAGAAGAAATAGGATGTGAGCATTAACTCAAATTATCTCCCCCAAGATATTTATCAATCAGAAAGAGAAAAATAGGCCCTTTAGAGTGGAGAAACCCAGCAGACCTTATCTTAACCAATTGATCAAAATTAACATCACCAGTAATAATAGTACATATAGACATCGTGTACCCCTGATATAATTCACTGAGAAGAGTGCAACATTATTTTTGTAGTATTCTTCCCAAAAGTGCATAACATTAATCAATCATGAGGAAATACCTGAAAAACCTGAATTGAGAGATATCGTACAAAATAACTGGCCAGAACTCATTAAAAGTTTCGAGGTCATAAAAGACAAGGAAATAATGAGGAATTGGGACAAATTAGAATGGACTAAGGAGACACAACAACTAAATGCAGTATGAGATCCTGGATTGGATCCCAGAACAGAAAAATGACATTAGGAAAAGGAAAAAAAAAAATAGTACATTCTAATAAGATGTGAAGTTTAGTATTTTGCCAAGATTAATTTCCTAATATTAGGGGAAGATGAGTGAAAGGTGTAATTAGCGAATTCTGTACTATTTTTGCAAATTTCCAGTAAGTATTAAATTATTTAAAAATACAGTTTTCAAAAATGGGGGAAAATTGCCATCTGCTTGCCTTCTAGGTTCGATTCTTGTTTCATAGATGTCAAAAAAACTTTCAACTCTTTACATATAGTTTTCTATTTTATATAAGCATAGCCTTATCCTGAACCTTAACTATATGACTAAAAGAGACTTTTCACAATCAGTAATGCTAAATTGTTAAATTGATAGTGTCTCCCACTGTTTTGTTTTGTTTTATTTTGTTTGGAGACAGAGTCTTGCTCTGTTGCCCAGGCCAGAGTGTAGTTGTATGATCATAGGTCACAGCAACCTCAAACTGCTGGGCTCAAGCAATTCTCCTGCCTCAGCCTCCTGAGTAGCTGGGACTACAGGCACACACCACCACCACACACAACTAATTTTTCTAATTTTTTGTAGAGACTGGTCTTGCTCTTGCTTAGGTTGGTCTCCAACTCCTGGCCTCAAGCAATCCTTCTGCCTCAGCCTCTTAGAGTGCTAGGATTACAGGTATGAGCCACCATGCCAGCCTCCTACTGTTTCTAATGGTGTTTTCCAACTAGAAAGGTGCTTTCCAGTTTTCTGGGGAGTAGTCAAGTGGGAAGAAAATTGTTTTATTAAGCACTTAAAAATAATCCCATAGAACAGGGCTGAAAGGGTTTATCTATCCATCATCTGTAGCTATCAATCACAATATAAATGACCTGTATCTAAAGAAGTTTTAGACACATAAATATGTATTGACTGATGAATAGGGAACATGAAACAACTGTATGCTTCTATCTCATTATCCTGAAAGACAGAAGTGATTTTTCCTCATAAAGAACTAACACTTCTTCAAATATATATTCACTGCACTATGAGATCATTTTTTTATAAAGAATATACATATTCTAATTAAATGATGATAAAAACACATAACTTAGTTTCTTCATGGAGGGCGAAAAAATTATAACAGATCTACACCTCTTATTTTTGACTCTGAGATTGTGGTTAATGACTACTTTTTTTTCACTCAGTAGGTGCTCCATAAATATTATTAGATGATGACTGATGGAATAAATGTATTCTGTTATGTATCTTTAAAATGTCCAAACAAAATCTCTGGTATTAGTTTCTGTATCCCTTTATGGGGAAGAACCAAAGTGTGCAATTTGGATACTCATTTCTGTTGCATTTGACTTAGAGAGAGACAAAGCCCACACAGATGGGAATCCCCTAGACCTGCAGTCCTGAACCCCTGGGCTGGGCTGAGGACTGGTACCAATCCGTAGCCTGTTAGGAGCCAGCCCACACAGCAGGAAGGGAGTGTCTAGCTAGTGAAGTTTCATCTGTATTTACAGCTGCTCCCCCTCTCTCACATCACCACATAAGCTCTGCCTCCGGTCAGCTCAGCAGTGGCATTAGATTCTCATAGAAGCATGAACCTTGCTGTAAACTCAGCATGTGAGGGATCTAGGTTACGTGATCCTTATGAGAATCTAATGCCTGATGATCTGAGGTGGAGCTGAGGTGATGATGCTAGCGCTTGGGAGCGGCTGCAAATTCAGATTATCATTAGCAGAGAGGTTTGACTGCATAATAGATGTAACGCACTTGAATCATCCCAAAACCACCCCCCTGCCCTCAGAGTCTGTGGAAAAATTGTCTGCCATGAAACTGGTCTCTGGTGCCATAAATGTTGGGGACTGCTGCCCTAGACTATACCAGATATTCTTTACCAGGACAAAGGGCTTCTCTTGGTTGAACCAAGTTGATACAAACTGGGATATACACACATATGTATATATACATGTATATTTCAAATAAACTTTTGTCTGGCTAATCCTATGTGAGTAATAAGAAATAGAATCCTGTTATCAAGTAGCTTATAATTCAGCATAGAGGTCAAAATAATATTTCTAAAGTAATCACAGAATATATAAGTATCAAGCCATGAAGTGAGGTCAGTATGCCATTCAGCAGCACAGTGAACATCCAGGTATGAATCACTGTAATCCACGTAACAGGCAGTGCTTGATGTTAGGAATATAAAGATTGAGCGCTCACTTTCTCTACTCTCAAGGAACTCACACGTCTAAGAAGGGGAGTTAGGAAAGAAAAAGTAAAACAAAAACACAGGTGGCGAAGTGTTATAACAAACAAGGAGGCACTCAAACTCTTCCTTCATGGAAGAGGGAGGCTACGGAGTGAAGGTAATGCTTGAGCTGGGACTCAATGGATGAAGTGAAAAATTTTAAAGGAAGAACACAGTTTGCAGAAAAGGCATTGTAGGCATAAAGAACAGCGGGTATTAAGTTAGGAAAGCATGAAAGAGGTAAAGAATGGGAAGCGGTAAAACACGTGGATATTTGTAGTATATGGCACGTAGGGAGACAGGGGCAAAAGTTACAGCTGGAATGGCAAACGGGACCAGGGAGAGAGAGATGAGCCTTGTAACACATTGATGAGCACAGGCTTTAAAAAACGGATAATGAGAAATCACTACATATTAAGTGAAATTGGGTGATATAACCTTTGTTGCTGCACAGAGAAAATAATGGAAGCAGGGCAATGAAGGTAAGAACACTATTGTATATTACGTCAGGACACTATTGTATATTAACAACAGATGTTAGGATGAAGAGAGGATTTTATCATTGACTCTAAGGTCTCCGGCCAAGGGTACTGAGTGGATGGTGCTGGGATGAGGAATGCGGACAGCAAGCTCATGCGGTCTCCTCGGATGTGGTAAGGCGGAGGAGGCTGAGGAGCATTCCTATAGAGACATCCAGTGGGCAGTCAGAGACATTGAGGGAAAGGCAGAGAGGAGAAAAGAAGGCATGAGGACTTTGGTTTCTACTTCCACCTGTAAGGAATATAGAAAATACCACCTTGTCCTAACAACATATAAAAATTTGAACAAATTATTTGAATCTATAAGAGAGGGGAGGACACAGGGCAAACCACTGCCCCCAAGATAGGAGACACAGACAGGCTACAGGGAGTCACAGCTGACAGAGACTCACATGAAACTGCCCTGGAAACCAGTGATAGGTAGGAAACCTCAACTATAGTTGATGAATTGCTGAAGGCTCAGTGTGAACAACTGTGAGAGTTAAAAACTCTAGGAAACAAATCAAACTTCCCCCACAATATTGTGAGATTTACCTGGAGGAGTTCAACTAGGTTCCCACAGAAAATATTAAAGAAAAATCTCCTCATGATTTCAGCAGAAAAGGGGGAAAGAGAAACATTTGAAATACACCAGAGTACTCTGTTATTCTTCATGAGGACTGCCCTCAGGAGGAACTAGTTAACCAGAGCCTAACCTGCTAGGGTAATATCATAGTCTAACTAAATTGGAGGAAGAGAAATACAAAACTACAATCAGCTCTAGCCTTCTCCAAGGGAGAAGGAAAATATACAACTCCAACCTACTCTAGCCTTCTTATTCTACCTAAGGGGAGAGGAAAAAAAAAAAACAAAAACAGAAAAAATTGTGAAGTTCACAGTCCAGAGACCTATGTTCACTAAAAAACTGAGACCTAATCACTGGGTTGCAGTGATTCCTTCCCTTCCACCCACTCCTTACTACCACATTACTAACGGCCTATTTACTGCTGTTCCATTTACCATGCACAAAATGTTCAGCTACCAAGAAAATATGTTCAGCTACCAAATAATATTAAATGGCAAAAAAACCCACCCCTAAATATGAAGAGACAGAGCAAGCATCAAAACCAGATATGGAAGAATGTTGGAATTATAAGACGATGAATTTAAAACAACTATAATTAATAATATGCTAAGAGCACTAATAAATAAAGTAGACAGCATGAACATATGGGCAATGTAAGCAGAGACATGGAAATCCTAAGAAAGACCCAAACAAAAATGCCATTGATGGGCTTACTAGTATATGGGACATGGCTAAAGGAAAAAAACTTTGAGCTTGACACTATGTCAATAAAAACTTAAAAAAACTGAAAAACAAACAGAAAAAAATGAAAAAAGAAAAAGAAAACAGAATATCCAAGGACTATAAGACAAGTACAAAAAGAGTAACATAAGCATAAAATGGGAATGCAAGAAGGAGAAGAAAAGGAGAAAGGAAAAGAAGAAATATTTGACAACATAATGAATGAAAATTTCCCCAAATTAATGACAGACACTAAACCACAGATCCCAGAAGCTGAGAGAGCACCAAGCAGTATAAATGTCAAAAACAAACAAACAAACAAGAAGACTACATATGGAAATATATCTAAAAATACTGAAAATCAAAGAAAAAAATCTTAAAATAAGCCAGAGGTGGAGGGTGGGGAACCCTTACCAATAGAGGAAAAAGGGTAAGACTCACACCTGACTTCTCCTCAGAAACCATGCAAACAAGAAGAAAATGTAGTGGGGGTGGGGGGAAAGACTCACCAACTTAGAATTCTGTACCCTGAAAAATTATCCTTCAAAAGTGAAAGACAAATAAAAAGATTTTCAGATTAATAAAAATTCAAGGAGTTTGTTTCCAGTAGACCTACCTTTTAAGAAATGTTAACAGAAGTTCTTTAGAGTAAAACAAAATGATGTAGGTCAAAAATATGAATCTACATCAAAAAAGGAAGACCATCAAACAAGAATAAGTGAAAGTAAAATAAAAAACTTTCATTTTTCTTATTCTTAATTGATCTAACAGGTAAAAGAACAGAATCAAAGTCTAGTTCTCTGAAAAGATCAGTAAAATAGATAAGCTTGTAGTCACACTAGGAAAAAAAGGGAGAGGACACAAATTACTAATATCAGAAATAAAAGAGGAGACATCACTATAGATTCTACAGACATTAAAAGAATAATTATGGAATAGTATGAATAACTCTTTCACAAAAATTTGATAGGAGAGATGAAATGGATCAACTCCTTGAAAGACACAATTTGCCAAAACTTGCACAAGAAGAAATAAATAATATTTACCATTCTATATTTATTAAATAAGCTGAATGAACAACTAATAACCTTCCAAAGAGAAAGAACCAGGCCCAGATAGGTTCACCTGTGAATTCTACCAAACGTTTAAGGAAGAAATTATATCAATTCCTGCATTACCTTTTAAAAGATAGAGCAGGGGGAATACTGCCTAACACATTGTATAAGGCCAGCATTAATCCTAATACCAAAACCAGAGATACACATTACAAGAAAATAAAAATACAGACCAATGTCATGAACATAAATGTAAAAATCCTAGACAAAATATTAGCAAATATAAGTCAGCAATGTATAAAAAGAATATATACCACAACCAAGTGGGATTTATCTTAACTATGCAAGGTTGGTTCAGCATTTGAAAATCAATGTATTCCTTAAACGAACAGGTTAAAAAGAATCCCATTATCATATTAATAGATGCAGAAAAAGAATTTGACAAAATCCAATATCCATTCATGATAAAAATGCTCAGTAAACTAGGAATAGAAAAGAACTTCCTCAACTTGACTAAAAATACCTCCAAAACCCCTACAGCTAACATCATATTTTATTGTAAGAAACTTGAAACTTTCCCCACTAAGATGAGGAATAAGACAAGATGTCCCTTCTCACCCACTGCTTTTAAACATCATATTAGATGTATTAGCTTACCTGATAAGACAAGAAAAAGAAATAAAAGGCATTTGGGAGTGAAGAAATAAAAGGTTGTTGTTTATGGATGACATGGTTGTATACATAGAAAATCCAAACAAGTAGACAAAAAACAGACAAACAAAAAAACCCAATCTCCTGAAACTCACAAGCAATCATAGTAAGATTGCAGGACAGACGGTAAATAGACAAAAGTCAATCACTCTCCTATATACCAGCAATGAGCAAGTGGAATTTAAAATTAAAAACACAGTATCAGTCTCTTTAGCACCCCCCAAAATGAAATACTTAGGTAAAAATATAACAAAATGTGTATAAGATGTATCTGAAGAAAAATATAAAACTCTGAAATAAATTTTAAAAAAAACTAAATAAATGGAGAGATATTTCATGTTCATGGATAGGAAGACTCAATACTGTCAGGATATCAGTTTTTCCCAACTTGATCTACAGATTCAACAAAATCCCATCAAGTTATTTGCAAATATTGACAAACTGATTATAAGGTTTATATAAAGAGGCAAATAACCCAGAATAAATAACACAACATTGACAGAAAAGAAAGAAATTAGAGAACTTACACTAGATAACTTCAAGACTTACAGTAATTAAAAGAGTAATTACTTACAATAATTAAAAGAGCATAGTATTGGTGAAAGAAAAATTGATCAATGGAAGAGAATAGAAAGCCCAGACATAGACCCATAATGGAGAATACATAGGCTTTTCAACAAATGGTGCTGAAACCACTAGACATCCACATGCAAAATAAATGAATCTAGACAAAGACCTTTCACTTTTCACAGAAATTAACTTAAAATGCATTATAGAGTTAAACGTAATATGGAAAACTGTAAATCTTCTGAGAAATAACATAAGGGAAAACCTAAATGACTTTGGGGGTATGGAGATGACTGTTCAAATACAATACAAAAGCCATGATCCATGAAAGAAATAATTGATAATTTGGCTTCATTAAAATTAAAAACTTCTCTGAAAAAGACAATGTCAAGAGACTGTGAAGATAAGCCACAGACTGGAAGAAAATATTTGCAAAACACACATCAGATCAAGAACTGTTATGCAAAACATACAAGGAATTCTTAAAACTCAGTAAGAAAAAAAAAAAACTCAATTAAAAAATGGCCCCAAGATCTTAACAGGCACTTCACCAAAGAAGATATACAGATGGCAAATAAGTATATGAAAAGATGCTCCATATCACATGTCATCAGGGAAATGAAAATTGTCATGAAATACCACTATACACCTATTAGATTGACCAAAATCTGGAACACTGACAACACCAAACACTGGCAAGGATGCTGAGCAACAGGGAGCTGTCATTCATTGCTGGTGGAAACGCAAAAGGGTACAGCCACTTTGGAAGACAATTTGGCAGTTTCTTACAAAACTAAACAAACTCTCACTGTATGATACAGCAATCCTGCCCCTTGGTATTTACCCAAAGGAGTTGAAAAGTTACATTCACACAAAACCCTACACACAATGTTTATAGGAACTGAATTTATAGTTGCCAAAACTTGGAAGCAACAAGGATGTCCTTTAGTAGGTAAATGGATAAATAAACTGTGGTATATCCAGACTATGGACTATCTTTCAGTACTAAAAAGAAATGAGCTATCGAACCATGAAAAGACATGGAGGAAGCTTAATGCATATTACTAAGTAAAAGCAATCAATCTGAAAAGGCTACATACTGTATTATTTCAACTACCTGGCATCCTGGAAAAGTCAAAGCTATGGAGACAGCAAAATGATCAGTTTGCCAGACTGGGAATGGGAGAAGTACGACAATTAGGCAAAGCACAGGAGATCTTTAGGGCAGTGAAAAGATTCTGTATGGTATTATAATGATGGATACGTGTCATTATACATTTGTCCAAGCCCATCAATATACAACACCAAGAGTAAACCCTAATGTAAACTATGGACTTTGGGCAATTATGATCTGTCAATGTAAATTCATCAATGGAAACAAATGTGCCATTCTTATGAGGATGTTGATAATGGGGGAAGTCATGCATGTGGGGGGGCAGAGGGCGTATGGGAAATTTCTGTAGTTTCCTTCCAATTTTGCTATGAACCTAAAACTGCCCTAAAGAATAAAGTCTGTAAAAAAGAAAAAAAAAGTATGGCTTAACATGGTCTAAAGTTGTGCTATCCAATATGGTAGCCACTAACACCATGTGGCAACTGAGCACTTGAAATGTTACTAGTTTGAATTGCGATGTGTTGTAAGCATAAAAACACACCTGATTCCAAAGATTTCATTAAAAACAAACGTAAAATATCTCATTAATAATTTTTATATTGAATATATGTTGAAATGATATTTTAGACCTACTGGGTTAAATAAAAATATTATTTAAATTATGTTCCCCTGTTTATATTTACCTTTTTAATATAGCCATTAGAAATGTTAAAATTACATATGTAATTACATACGTAGCTTGCAGTATATTTCAGTTGGACCATGCTGGTCTAATGCTTCCACCCTTAACATTGGAGTAGGGTTTAAGAATATAAAGAGGGGAAGCAAGGGCAGTCCAGACTCATGTTTGGAGGTAGAGGCTATTCAGGGATTGATATAAGACGAGAAAGCAAAAGCACTAAAGACATGATTAATTATCATTTTGACAGGTCATGGTGAGGAGAACAGCCTAGCTGGAGCAGATGTCCATAAAGATAATGTAAAAAGGAGGAAATTTGATTACAGAGAATAATGAATGATTATATCCAATCATATGTGCAGTAGAAGACAGAGAGCAACTGGAAAAGGTAGTATCATAGTGAGACCATTGTTTTAGGAGAACCATAAGTCATTGTTTCACATGATGAAGTGTAGACAGGAAGAGACTGAAGACTAGAAGGCAGAGGGAGTATGGCTGTCGTCTAGCAGTGAAATTAAGTGTTTTAGATGAAGATGATTGTAATAGGAAGACGAAAAGGAAAACCTTAGAAAGATGCCTAAGTAAAAATGAGTGCTGTCTATTGCAACTGCAACATAAACCTTAGCCCATCATTAGAATGGTCAGGCCAACATCATATTCAGAGAGAGTTACTAGAGAAGTGAGGTTATTATACCTTGTTTCCTGCCGTAGCAAACACCAGTAAGGTGCTTTATTGGATAAAACTGCTGAATATGGCAAACTGGGAAGTCTCCTTGTAGAGAGCATCAGAAAATGGCAAGGTCACTGAAGATAGCTCCATAATTAAGACCAATGGCCAGGAACTGTCTCCTGCAGCTTTTAGCTGCTACAGACATTTCCTTTGCCTCATGTTGATCCAAGATAAAACCCACTGAAAGAGATTTCCCATAGGCAAGGAAGGAATGTGAACAGCCTAGGGTACTTCTTGACTTTTCGTTGTTAACGGCTATGTGAAAGAAAAAGCTATATATATAGATTTTTTTTTCATTCCTGTTTCTATTACTTTAATGAGACCCAAAGTTAAAGTTAAACGATTTTCAAATCCAAATTTTTCAAATCCAAAAGATAACTTTTAATTTGTAAAAGAAATGGAAATACATCTTTTACTTAGGGTAAATATCATCACATTGATCAGCAAAATGACCTTATTCTGGAACCAAATACATCAAAATATATGTTAAAAAAATCCATACAACCCTTCCTGCAGGCATCACATTCAATGCCCTCCCATGATCCCCTGTGGGCTCCAAAGTAGATTATATTCAAGAATCAAGAGGTGAAAACACTTGACAAATAAGGGTACTAAAATGACTGCTGTGTCTCTGAGATAGCAATTACATTAATAACTTTTGAATCCTTAAAAAAAATATGATGTTAGCTCTCACCAAGGGTGTCAGATTGAGTACATGGGCAACTAAATCCTACTTTACCTTTTTAAACTCTTTTAATGGAAGAGAGCACGTTATGCATCCTTCTTGCTACCTAAATCAACAGATCAAGTCACCACATGACAAGAGAAGTGTGTAGATGCAACACAAGTCAGCTCTTTGGGGTGATTTGTTTCACGTTCTGTTGCTAAATCTTGAACAGGCAGTAGTTAGATGATGAGGCTTTAATGATCAAATCACATCAAAGAGCTATCACACTTTGGCATTTTACTTTCCACGTATGCAATGTGTTGTAACTGTTCAAAGTTTTGGCCAGAATATTAGGTGCTAGGTGATATTATGAATTCTGATCAAGCAAGAAAGCCTGTGCTCGACAATGACCATAAACTCGTGGCAAGGACATTTCTGTGAATTTAAGAAAAAGGACAATAGAGGAACACAGAATTTGTATGCCTATTTTCAACTTATACCCATTATACTCAGATATTTCTTTCCTTCTGTTTTGACCTGAGTCCTCCCTTAGACTAGGATGCAGTGTAACATTTGGAAAGAGCTGTGTGCAGGCCTTAGTTTCCTGATAGATAATACATGGAAAACACTACTTCCCCTCATAGGACTGTTGTGAGGATTACCCGAGACAAAAGTTTCCAGTACATAGTAGATCTCCATAACAATTAATAACTACTATCACTATTCAAAGGGTACATGAGATTAGGTAAAAAAAAGAAATTATCAACTACATTTAATGCACTTAGAGCATTCTTTCTGCCCCCAGGCAGTATCTTCAGGACTTTACATACTCCTTAAAAGTAGTCTACAAGTTGGGTAAAACATGGGTACAAGTACAAAAAGAGCAGTTGGCCCATTTCCAATAAGTAATGACTGTATTTAAAGTAAGTCTTGTCTGCTCTACCAAACACAGGCCATGGTTTCACGACTTCCACCAGAAACCTAACATCTCCCATGATCAGCCCCCATAACCTCTGCCCCACCCGACACTGCACTGTGACCAGCTCTTCTTTGATCTTATCTTTCAGTTCCTAACTATGATGGAGTGAATGGTTTCTAGAGTCAAGCTGAGCTTGCGGCCCTTCCATTGCTAAGTGTTGAGCATATAGTTATTCTGATACTGAGTAAACACTTCTCTCGTGAAAAAGACGCACTTCATCTATCTTTTCCACTTGCCACAAATCTGGAAAAAAAAGAAAGCTGTGTTCACAAGAGTCTCTCTCACACCACACACACATACAAAAAATCTAGAATTTATAGTGAGGAAGCTGAAAATGAGTGGTAAGATAAACTATGTCCCCTTTTCTTGTACGGCCAGTCAGGGCTACTTCTGAGAAGTGTGACCCTACTACATTCCCTCAGGAATGATCTCAGAGGGTCCCAACTTAAGACGATTTGACTTAGGATTTTTCAACTTTGTGACGTTGCAAAAGCAAAACACAATCAGTGAAAACTGTACTTCGAGAACACATACGACCATTGCTTTTCCATTTAGTATAATATTCAATGAATTACATGAGATATTCAACCCTTTATTATAAAACAGGCTCTGCGTTACATGATTTTCCTCAACTGTAAGCTTATATAATTCTTCTGAGCACGTTTACGGTAGGCTAGACTGAGCTACGATGTTCGGGAGGTTAGGTATACAACTGTCCCCCTTATCCACGAGAAATGTGTTCCAAGATAACCCAGCAGGTGTCTGAAACCATGAAGAGTACCGAACCCTACATACACTGTGTTTTTTCCCTATTAAGTTGAGAACTTTCACCCTTTCACTTAAAGAAGCACTTCATGGCTTCTATTCAGCATATCTGAATTGTTAGCATCACTACTCTTGTGTTTGGGGGCCATTATTAAGTAAAATAATGGTTACTTGAGCACAAGCCCTGCAATACCTGGACCTGATAACTGAGCCGGATACCCAGTGGCTAATGGGTGGGTGGTGTAGATGGTGTTGACAAAGGGAAGACTCACATCCCAGGTGGAACAGAGTGGTACTGCACAGGATTTCATCATGGTACTCAGAACCCTGTGCAATTTAAAACGTATCAATTGTTTACTTCTGGAATTTCCCATTTAATATTTTCAGAAGGCAGTTGATGGGAATAACTGAAACCACAGAAAGCAAAACCACGGATAAGGGGGACAAGGAGTGTGATATTTTCAACTTAAGATGGGTTTATCGGGATGGAACCTCATCATAAGCCAAGGAGCATTGTAAGCCAAGGAGTACTTACTTACCTATTTTATAATTTATTTTTTTCTTTCAATAGAGATTACTTCTTTTAAATGTACATTATAATTTTATAAGTGCATCTCTGAAAATGTCAATTTGTAGCAATGCTGGAGGAGCCACTTGAGTGTTAGGCTTGAAAGATGTTAGGAGATTTGGCAGCTCTGTTCTAACTTTCATCATTCTGTATGAAAAAATATGCCAACCACTAAATAACAGAAAATAAAATGCAAATGTTCAAGTGGGTTCATTGTAGAACTTTTGAATGACTAGAGTAGCCTCAGTTGTTTGATTTCAGCTCCTGTCCAAAATAGTTCCAACCTAAAATCGAGGAATTAGCGCTCATATGATTTCCTCCATGAACCTCTCTTTTTAACGTTATAGGAAACAAAGGCAAAATTATGACTTTTATTTTCTATCAAGGATCACTATGGTCTTTTTGCAGAGATGCATGAGAGCAGTGGGCCATTTGTCCAAAGGTTTCTCTCAGAGATCATATGGGACTCTTCCGCCAATGAGCCTTTAAACCTATCTGTGTCTCGGGGGGTTCATTCTAAAAATTTCAAGGAGATTTTCTTGGCTTGCATAAGAGGAGCCTACTCAAGTCTTCACTTATTTTAGGAATTACAGGAAAAGGACAATGATTTAAGATTCAACAGATGAGGAAGGGTAATACCTTAATCTTTATTGGATGTCTATTATTAATATATACCAGAAATTACACCAGATACAGTAAACATTATTCTCATGTAACTTCTAGATGGCACATTTCCACTTGGCAAATAGGGAAACTGAGGCCTGGGAAGAATGGTAATTTATCCAACAACATACAATGACTATGTGGGAGAGACGGGATTTGAACAGAGGGTCTTTTCACCTATGTAGAAAACATACACTGGGGAGGAAAAGACTACAGTTGGTCCAGTACTTAAATATTGGAAGATGATTCTTTTGGCTTCTTACCTGTTCATTAAATATGTCCTGAAATGTATACGCTTAGTAGTAAACGGCTTACCTCTCAACTCTCTTTAAAAAACAGCCACATCAAATTCTGATACATTTTTGCAGGCAACAAATATACAAAAACTCATCAGAATTTCTCTCCTCATCATAAGATTCCTGATTAAATTGGTAAACAAAACACACTTTGATCAAACAAGTGTGTCATCACATACAGATTTCTTTTATGCAATTCTTCTAAATATCTTTGAGAAGATGGTTTTAAAAGATGAAGCATAATTAGTATAATTGCCATTTTGCAAGTAACAGTCAGTCATTGTATTTACTTTGAAGGAAATGAAAAGACATTTTAGAGATGAAGGGAAGATATAGACAAAAACCATTAGAATTTCTTTCTTTTCCTCATTGTGTATCTTTAACTTAACTTCAGCTTGTAGCCAACAGCTGGCCTTGAATTAACACTTTGCTCATAGTGATGGTCACCGAATTTCCTCCTTAATGTTCTGAAGTTTGGCCACTTATGTTTCGCAGATTAGTATATCTGTGAATTTTCTGCAGAAATTAGGGAAAAAAATCTAGTAATTGAACAGAGAAGATTCATAATATTTTTCCTTAGGTCTGGGATAAGGAGGACTTGTTAGGGAAAATCCTGAAGAAAAAGTCTAACAGTTCCCACCAATTTCATCACCACCATTCTCTCAAATGCACATCCCATCTTTTATTTTTTTTTTCCAGGTTCCCTGCCACTTGACAGTTTTCAATCCTAGCAAAAAAGTGGTAAATGTCTAATTCTAAGAGGCTTGATTTGCCCAAATGATATACATTTGCAGTTAATAAACTTAAATCTAAATGTGCAATAACAGGGAGTTTGTTAATAGTAGCATAACATTTACTGACTATTCTGTATGTGTAGGGCATTATTCTAAGTGATTAACACGTAACTGACTATCTCATTAATCCTCACAACAGCCCAATCAGATAAATGCTGTTATTATCCACATTATACAGATGAAGAAATGGAAGCACAGAGAATTTAAGTTACTACCTTAGGTGAAACCAGAATTCAGATACAAACAGTTTGGCTCAAGTGCTTGTGTTATTGTAAACTCTACAATATATTGCCACTAGCAAAGTGGAATATGCTCAAATATAAGTTGTTTTTTCAAAAAAATCCACCTTCTTTTGAAATTGAAGATATACCTACCTATATTGAGTTTGGGAGTCACAGATCTTTATAAATTATATTAGAGAATAGTATGCATACAATTTGTTACAAAAGAAATGTTAGTGATTATCTCTACTTGGTAGGATTATGATTGACCTCTATTTTTATTTATCTATATGTATTTGTTTATTTATCTATTTATTTTTATCCATATTTTCAATTTCTTTCCAAAATGAATCCATACTGTTTGTGTAATAAAAACAGTTCTAAAACAAGGAAAAAAAAAAAGAAAAGAAAACAATGCCTGGCAGAGCCCCCTAAATACCAGAGCCAGCTAGGAGATGAGTTACCACTAAATACTGACTCTCTTTTAATTGGAAATCCCACCTCTCTACTATTTCAATAAGATTTTTCACTTGCATATCATTTTGTAGTTTGCAAATGTTATCTAAGCATTATCCAACAGAACCCCCAGTTTGATTTATTATTCACTGTGATACAGAGAAGAGAGGACGGCCAATAGTAGTAGGTGCTTGTACAGAGGACATTGTAAAATGTGTGAAGGCCTGGATAGAAACAGGCTCTGATCTATATAAGAAGGACTCCTTGGGTGAGGAACTCTTGGCTGCCTTGGTGGCAATCCAACTCCCACGCAAGTAGTCTGGCCTCTGGTCCAAAATCAAGGGCTGCCATGTGGTCAGGAAAGGTCAGAGCATACAATGCTTTTCAAAGCAGAAAGACAACTTTTAATGATGATAACAACAAAATTGGCAAGATAGGAGCATTCTTTACTAATGTATTATTCATAAGCAAAAAATTACCTTAAACTAATTCTACTCAGTTGACTGTACTATAAAATTGCAGAAATTCAGAAGGGACAAAACAACGAGCACTGAATGATAGCATCCTGCAATATAAAACAGCTTTGCTCTTAGTCAACAGAATCCAGTAATCAAGGAAAGGAATGCTCTTTTTTCTCTCTTTTACCAGCTGATACTACTTCTGGGGCAATGACCAGTGGAGTGTGATGGCTTCTTTCACAAGGTAGCTGTGGTCTAGCCCAAGGAAATGTAGCTAAGTAGTCAATTTTACATTGCTCTATAAATATTTCTAATGGCTTTGCAATTACCAGGCTGTCTCGTGGCCACATCTATGGCAAATAACATGGCAATGCCACAGCAGTCCATTTACTCCCTGGTCACCAACCCAATGAGAGTGACTATAGTAAAAGGGTCATGTTATTTTCTAAGCCAAATTTTAAAACACATAATAATCACCTGGAAAACTTGTTTAAAAGTGCAGATTCTCTAGGCCTTACTCTTACAGAATTTGATTTAGTTGTTCTGGGGGGAAGCCCATGAATTTACATTTTTAATAAGAAAGCCAGGTGCTCATTCTTTCTAATCTTTATAGAAGACATAAATGAAAAACAGGTGCTAGTATAACAACACTCAGCACGTATTTTTGTTTCTCCAATAAATTCTTATCTATGTACGAATAGAGATGGTCAGGGTGAATCTTTCAGCTTTGCTTCATTAATAATTCAGCAAGACTGAATATTGTTGTTGAATGTATTACATATTTGAGTAACTACAAACTTGGCAGGTCTGGTAGGCAAATTTTGTCCCATATTTCATATCATCAGGCCAACCTTAGTCATCGGCACTACAGCAGCCTGCGTCCGGTGATAGTTCAGATAAGAACACTCTTCATACTTTCAACTCAAATGCAACTAAGGAAAGAAAATACACATCCATCCTCAGAATAAGAGAATGTCTAGCAATTTGAGTTTCACAAATAATGAGTGAATAAGAAATATTAATTTGCATAATAGCTTAAAAAGAAATTTGAAACATTTGGATCATCTCGAGAAACTGTGGACAAGACTTGGTGCAGTTCTACCAAAATTAATGTGTTTGTGACCATTTTTGTTTGTTTGTGTCTGCTATTTGGTCCCTTTTTAAGGGAAGAACATGTGCCTTTACACTGAGCCGAACAGTCTGATATGTCA
Source organism: Lepilemur ruficaudatus (assembly GCA_963574885.1). Taxonomy (NCBI): domain Eukaryota; kingdom Metazoa; phylum Chordata; class Mammalia; order Primates; family Lepilemuridae; genus Lepilemur; species Lepilemur ruficaudatus. Next base: position 125,486 of record CAUYRT010087726.1, on the reverse strand, counting down.
TACTCACTTCAAATCAAAATGAGAATACTAAGCTACCTTACAGAGCCTAACAAAAACCTTTTACATAAAATTCTCAGAGGTGTTACTTACAGTATGACTAAGATATCATGACAATCTCTTTCCGGAGAAAGAATACGATTTATGCATAATGGTTTAAAATCCATGCTACAACAGTGCAACTAGTCCGAATCCCTCAGGTGGTGTATTTAAATGTAATACCCTCCACATTCAATCAACCTTGCACTCTATGTAGTTATCCATGTGATCTGAACAGACAGAGTGATGTGGGGTGAGGGAAATATGGATGGGGAATGGGGAAGTTATTTTAATTAACATCAGGGAGGTGGTAAAAAAAAAAAAAACTCATCTGAGCTCTCAGGTGCAAGCAGTTCAGGGCCATAATGCATTTGATTGGTCTTTCCTGGAACTGAAGAACCGGTGTCATCATCTACACCCGGTTTCAACTTACATACAGAGTGACATCGTTTCAGGGGAAGGCTTACAGTTCATCAACAAATGCCCTTCATTCACTCAGTAAATACTGGATGAGTTTCCATTAAGTACCCAACAATGCTGGGAATATACAAGTAAACCAAACAGATGAGACTCCCGCCCTTAGGAAGCATATATTTCAGTGGGAGGAGAGACAAAGTCCAGAAAATAAATGTCAGGCATAGAGTACATCCAATGGTGACAGAGGCCATAGAGGAAGGCAAAATAAGAAAAGGATGGAGAAGGCTGACGGTGGGAGTGGGGGACACGATTTTAAAGAGTTTGGTCAGGAGGAGCCCCAGTAAGAAGGTGACATTCAGCAAAAAATGGCAAGGGACAGAAAAGGCATGTTATATATGGGTATTATTAAAACTATTTTCTGGCATAATATCATCCTAAAAAGGGCAGCATTCAACTACAAAATCTTTAAAAGGACAAAACCTATGAAGGCATTAAACCAACCATAGCCCTCAAGGAACATTCTAATAACGTGTAAGTTGGAGCAAATTAACTGACCACTTTGAACCTCAGTTTCCTTAAAACAACCTTTCAGTGTTGTTAGGAGAATTAAAAAGGATAAACTGTATGCAATCTGGACTGACAGGGGACTGACACACACTGGGTGCTTACTTTGTAGTTATTATTTTTGTTCTTATGGTCATCAACAGTTTTTTCTTTCACTTGCTTCCTACTTCTCCTAATCTAGTAAGTGAATAAAAACCTAGATTTTAAGATATTTTCTATACAAAACTAGTCTTAGATATTGCATTTGATCCAAATAAATGTTGCTGCTTTTCTCTCCTTTAGAGTTTGGTAGACTCTTGAAGTCACTATGCAAATTCAATCTACCCAAAGGCCAAATCAGTATGCTGTGGCACGGAACCTTGAGCTATTTTTAAGATAATTGTCCTGTGGCCACTGCCCCTCTCTTTTCTTCCCTCTCACAGCTGTGGCTGAGAGGGATGATCACCTGGCAGGCAGCGGCAGCAACAGCTGCCTGTGCAGGGAAAGGCTGTGGCCCAGCACCACGGCCCCTGCCTCCTGCTGAAGGCAGCTGCTAGCTTAGGTCAGGCAAGCAGCAACACCCAAGATCAGGCTGCCCTGCCTGGTGAACTTCAGAGAAGGCCTGGTTGGAGGCAAGAGCAGTGGCTACTGTTGTCCTGTCGGTTTTATTTCTGATGAGCCTCAAGTTCATCTCTTGAGCTGGTGTTAAGCCTCAGATGCCCTAACACTAAAAAATTAATATGTCTAGTACAAGTATTCGACATAGCAGATGGTTTGGAAAGCATGGATCCAGGAGCCTCTGCTCTCTCTAGACCCATGTCTCGACTCATGAGAGCATTTGGGTGGATGGAGGTCTTCTTGTCACTATTTACACCAGTTTACCTCTCTGACCATTGCTGACATGAGTCATGGAGCCATTGAAAGTACAATTTGTAGCTTAGAGATCACTGAGTCTAACCACCTGATATTAGGGATAAGGAAATGGCAGTCTAGAATGATAAAGTGATTTGCCCAATGACAAGAACTAGTACCCCATATTATCTGGCTCCCAATTCACTTACCTTTCCATGGCACTTCCTTCCCCCACATTTTGAGTCTATGCTGTTTATCCTTGTAACTCAGATATACTTGTTGCATGAAGTAAACAGGTGAGTAGCCTTGTTATTTCCAGAGTTTAATATTAAACAATCTCTCCTTGCAGTTTAAAAAACTGGAGGCAGTAACATGCAGTGGTTTAGGGCAGTGGCAAGGATGGCCAGAGACAATGCTGTATTTAAGATGCAGCATCATGGACTCAGCTTGGTGGCTACATCACGAACAACAGCTGTGTTGGCCTGAGCCTAGCCTTTGGGGACTGCACAGAAGACAGATGGATGGCAGAGGCAAAAGTTGGTGAGGGACCAGGGGAAGGCAAGTGCACATGTTCCCTGAACCTCTCTGAAAATGGATCCACAATTTCCATGTTCCCAAACATTCACCGACCACCGATTAACAAAGGAAAACACTTATAGGTACCAGAATGAGAGCCTCAAAGGAAATCTTCTAAAATGTCGAATCTGCCTGTTCTATTAAAGAAACACCTACCTACAGAAGTAGAAGAAGAAGGACTGTAGGATATAAGCCCGTGTGCAGTTTAGTGGCAGGGACCACGTCTCACTCATGTTTTGATTTTTTCTCCCGTTTGTCACCATGCCTCGCCATACACGTCCCCGGGACCCAACACTGTGCGGCACACAGGCACTCGATCAGTGTTTTAACTTGACTGCATTCTTTCACACTTAACTAAAATAGGCAAAAGTCTCAATTTCCCTTTTTCATGATTTTTCAAGTGGCCAGGTTCAGCTGGCACTGCAGACAATACAAGAGCAATCAGCCAAGAATGAAATGCCCTGAAGACTGGAAAAGCAGACATTAAAAACACTTGCTAGAGAGAAAGTCCTCAGCACGAGGAGCAGGTAGGCACTGCAACTGCGCCACGGCGGGCACCGACGGGGCGGGACTCATCTGCTCCCAGGGATCTGAAGATCCCATTATTCTCCAAGTTTGCTCAGATTAATCAGAATCTCAAGTCTTCTGAGGCTCCCGAACACCCAACTAATAGCTACATCAAGGATAAATTTATGTTAATCTGTTAATGTGTACACCCCGCAGTCATTAGCTGGGGAGATTGGCTCCTCTGCACAATCGCTAAGGGTTTCTTAAAAAGGGAACTAATGGAAATGTCTTTAATAATTCTCCACGCTGACTCTGTATTGTTTTCAGTGCTCACACATATGTGCCTGCAATTTTTCATCAAGTATCTATCTACAGAATCTTATTATTCTGCAAGATGGCTTCTGGTAGACAGCAGCTTCTCAGGGAGAAACGGCTTTTTGATGGATGTGGCTTACTCAAGTGTATTTAATAGATTCCATTGAGAATAACAGTACAAATATTTTTATTTATGTCTGGCTCATTAATTATTTCCCTACTAGTCCATATTTTGGAGGAGCTCCATATATGCTAAATTTATTTTTTAAAGTTTTCATCTTCATTTAACAGAAAGCCCTCCTGTAGTCCCCACTGAAACAACTGTTGTTTACTGACCATGCAGATCAGCTGTGCTTTCCCTGCCAAAGGTAAATACCCAAAAGGAATCTGAAATTACACTGAAATAAAAATTTGGATGAGCATCATTTGTGCTTTAATTTGGGTAAAAACAGTCTTCAGAGGTTATGTGCCGTGAGGGAGAGTTGGCTTATTATAAGCCGGAGGTTCCTAAATGACTGAAGTTAATTCCAATCAAACTGGGTTTTGTCCCAAACTGGTTATTTTGTGTGGTCCGACACAAGAAAATGAAACGATTAGTTGGAAAGCAGTGGTGCATCTGGTTGGTTTAGTCTCTAAGGACCAGATGATTCATTTGTGTGCTAAGTGTCATCATGGCTAGACTGACCCATATGTTCACCTGATACCCACCCACAAGCAATCACCTTGACATCTGCCACCCCAGCCTTCCCTCTGCACCTTCCACGTATATCCCTGTCTTTTCTCTGGACTTCTTTGCTTCCTTACCTATTCCACTGTTTGACTGTGGCCTTGGGCAAGTCACAACGTTGTTGATACTCAGTTTTAATGTTAAAGTGAGAATAATTTTTACCTTAGGACACCTCCAGGGATCTGAGATAATTGTGTGTAATAATTGTGTGTAAAGCAGCACAATGTCTGAAGTACAGTAAATACTTGATTAATATAAGTTATTATTATTATGAATATTATTATCATCAATACCTTAATTGGCAAAAAGGGCCAAGGCAGTAACTAGGTGCTGAAGAAGCTGGGCCCAGAGCTGGGTCAGGAGAGTTGATTCTTGAGAAGGCGCTAAGACAGCCCTTGCAATGGGGAGGAGAGGACCTCACCCTAAAACATGACCATGAGCAGCCACTCTCACTGACCCTTCAGCTTGCTGCAGGGCGGATGTGAAACAGAGTGGATGGAGCATTGCATTGACATAATGGGTCATTTTACCACTGGGCGAACAGGAACACAATGACTTCTGTGAAAGGCTTGGGGTGAATGTTCCATCCAGTGGATACAATTCAGTCATTAAGTCCCACTGCTGAGAACTCTCCACCCCATTTTATTCCATATCAAACAGTTGTTTCCTGCAGGTAGACTCATGCTGAAAGCTGTCCTAAATGCTTTTGGCATTTTTGACTTTCCCTTTATTGATGTGTAGAATCAAGGTGTGTGCTCCCAGTGAGAAGAGAAAAAAAAAAAAAAAACCCAAAACGTTTTGTCTATGTTAAGCTAAAACTTGAAAGTTACCCATTGGTCACTGGCAACCACGCTGAGGGCCCCGCATGGCTGGGAGGTGGCAGCGAGGCAGTGCACGTAACGTCTTGTTCCCAGGTCTGACTCCGGCCCGTGCCCTTACCACGGCCAGCCTGCTCCAGCCCTCCTTCCCACCTCCAAATCCATCTAGGACTCCTCTGTCCCTCGTCCCAGTCCCTCCCATGCTGCTCCTTCTGTCCTTGCTACCTTATGAGCGTTGTCTGTCCTCTGCGTGGAGCTGCCGCCTGCTCCCCTCCCCAGCTGCTAGTTCCTCACCTCAAACGACCCCTTCTTAGAGAGGCGCCCCCACCATCCTGTATAGAGAACCCTTAGCTAACACCCCTAGGAACTCCCTACTTCATCAGTATTTTTACTAGCGTGAGAGCATTTATCACAATGGCTACTCATTTTGTGTATTTATTCACTTTCTCATTTAGTAATAACTGTAGTTGCTTGTGGGTAGGAACCTATAAATTGCTGCTATAGCCACAGCATCCAGGCTAGTGCCTGGAACAGAGCAGACGTGGATTATGTATTTAATGAATAAATAAACATACGCTTCCTTCAAGACTTTTCTATTTTATGCAAAAACAGCATGACGTTTTATAATTATGCTTACAGCCTCTTTATGAACATTTTCTTTGGAGGCAGGAATGGGATCACACAGATCACAGTGAAAAAGAAAATAGTAATGGGTTGTCTAAAAGGGCCAGAAAAACACTGATGAGTGCTAAATCACCTGATGACAGTGGTTTAAAAGAGAGTTTCTGGAATCTCGTGCAAGAAACAAAACTGAGAATATTTGTAGGTGAAATTTCTGCTTTATTATTATTATTACTTTTTAAGGTAGGGTCTCACTACATTGCCCAGGCTGGTCTCATACTCCTGGCCTCAAATCCTCACACGATGATCCTTCTGCCTCAGCCTCCCAAAGTGCTGGAATTACACGCATGGGCCACTGTGCCCGGCAAAATGTCTGTTTTATAAAGCAATCCAGAAATCATAAAGCTGTCTTATGATTTTAAGACCTAAATATTTCTAAGACAAACATATATTTTTAAGTGTTATTTATTCCTTTCAAGGAACCTGACTTGGCATTCCACTGCACATCACTGATGGTCATATAGTCACCAGACTGGCTTGCAGTGGGAATTCTGGCCGAGGTTTGTGTGCCCTTGAACAAGGCAAAATATCCCCTCTCTGATGATTCATGTTGAAAGTGGAAAGAAATTCTCAAAATGGGCTTGCGAACTATTTTTGGGGGAAGGGGGAGAAGAGGGCTGTGTTATAATTACAGCCATTTTATTTTCCTTTTTACCGACAAAAATGTAAAGATGATTTTTAGAATTCCATTTGCTTTGCTCCTTTTCCACCCAGCTACCAAATTCCCCTTACTGAACAGTGAGCTTTAAAGGGATGCAGGTGTTGAAGCACATTCATATGGAAAATGTTCCTCAAACACGGCCTTAAATTATACTTGGTGACCAATGTGTGAATATTTATGGCAGCGTTTGCTCATCCATTAAAGGGAAGAGTATTTTTCCATTACCAGTCTCATATCGTGATAAAACACTTACCAGATTATGTTCTACCTGTCTGAAGGAATCCCCTGTTAAAACAGTATACCTAGTTCTTTATTTTTACATTGTTATAAAATATGTTCAGGCACATAAATTGTTTTTCGGTTAACATTCCCTCTCTTGCTTTCTTTTCTGTTCCACCTATACAGGCTTCAGTGAATAAGAAAATGTATTAATGTCAGTTGGTTATCTGGACAGGCTCAGTTGCATATACAACCGTGGGATTTTATGACTGTTTAATTTTCAGCATACGAAAGTTGTACCGATTTTTCATAATGTCATAAAAGAAAGTATCTATTGGAAAAGGGGCGATATGATAGCAACTGCTGTTTCTAAAGGCAGCCATACCTTGATGAAGGCAGCCTGAATGTGGTATCCACACCCTCCCACCATTCTCCATTCATCTCTCCAAAGCCCGTCAGTAGATTATTCTTGTCTGTAGCTGTTGTCATCTCCTACATTGAATAGCAAGTCTTCCCACATATGAACAACCAGGTAAGGAACGTGGGGTTGGGTGGGAAGGTGCAGGAAAGAAGCTGAATTTTAAGGGCAAGTCCTTAATTAAGCCAGAAACTTGCTATGACTTCCACCTCTAACACATTAGCATAAATGCTTGATTAAATCAGAAAATTGACATCTGGCCCCTTCAAGGGTCAAGAGAGGTTCCGTGAACCTACCCAAGAGAAAGCACGACCAAACTCTGGCCCAGTGTACCAGCAGGAGGGCAACAGGCTAGTCACGGAGGCAGTACTTGGCACATGAATCAGAGCATCTTCCAGAGGTGGAGCTAAAAATAGAACATATTTGTGGCAGGTGTCTGAAAGGCTGAGAAAAGTCTCTTAGCTATATTCAGGAAAAAATAAGATCTTCTGGCATTTGCTTTGGCTCCCAACTAAATGGCTTTTAACGGTGGGGCCAAGTATATGTCAAAGCAAATTTTAAATTTAACTCTGATTAGATTTGTATCTCATTTTCACTCTGTGCTTAATTCTATCACTGAACTTTTCACATAATTGCATGGCCCATACCAGGCTTTCTGTACCTGCTTTTTAATACAATTCCTAAATCATTGCTTGAAAGATCTCCACCTCTCTGCCATAGGAGTTTTCCTCCCTCATGCAACAGTACTTATTTCTCTGAATAGGTCTTGCTCACTCCCCTGAAGAGCTACCCACAGTTCTTTCAGGAGATTGATTCTATAAATTCACAGTGAAATTAGGCCTTGAAAAGGACCAAACTGCTCATGCCAATCCATTGCCAATTTAGAGGGAGGAAAGAAGAGTAGGGCAAGGAGAGTGTCTTCATGCTTCAAACTGTGGAATCATGGCTCCCACTGAAGTTGGAAAAAAAAGTTTAGTAACTTAGGTTTATGTAACCTGTGATTTTCAAAAATAACTTCTCATACATGAGCTCATCTGATACTTTTAAACCTGCAAATACACAACCAAGACTGAAAAAAAATGTCAGAAAACCTTCTTTGTAAGATGTATAAGTACGTGTATTTTGTTTGTTTATAACAGAGAAAAGCGCAGAGAACACAGGCCTGTCAGCCTAAGGGGCGTGAGTGACTGCAGCTTCAAACCCCATGTCCCCTCTTTCTAGCCTATTGTCTTTTGGCTTCTCTTGGCTCGGGTTCCTCAGTTACCAGCCTAGGGCTAAGTTAAGCCTGAAAGGGTGTTAATGATTCCTTTCAGAGGCAGCAGGGACAAAGGAAATATTGCACAAGAGAATTAAGTGTTTCAGATTTTGCTCCACACTGGGCAGAGAATAAGAGACATACACATTCTCAAATATTAAGATTGCTGCTTCCCATCTCTGTCTTTGTCAATTGTTGGCAGTAGCTGGGAAGAATAAAAATGTAAGCAATATACACATTCCACCTTGCGTGTAGCCTTTCAGCTAGAGGTAGGGAAAAAATGAAGGTCTCTGAAAAGTACACAGGGAAAATTCTGCAGGAAGAGGCCCAGAGGCATATTGCCAAGAGTGCATGGGGTTGTTTTGTTTTGTTTTCTGTGCAAGACAGAATCATTTCATTATTTACAAGAGTTGTTCTTTTTCTACCCCAGAAGGAAGCCAGAAAATTAGAAACAACACAGAAACTCTTTTTGTAACATTTTACATTGTATTTCTTAGTTTTCAGAAAGAGCTTTAAGTGAACTAGCATAGTCACGAAGTAAAGGAGGGAGAGAGATTCCCACAGTTCTTTTTTTTTTTTTTTTTTCCTTCAGAACTGTAAAGTTATTAACTTCTCCATCAGTAGAGGGCTCTGAAAGTACTTTCAGAACACAGTTCCAACGTTTCTTTTCAGGCAGTTCTTAAGAATGTTGGACTGTGAACAACAACAAAAAAGTTGCTTCAACCGCAGCCTTCACTCTGCATTTGGCCCACAAGCCCTGCTGATGTTGCAGAATAAATACCAGTGACACCACAAGCAGCTTGAAAAAAAAATTTTTTGGACTAACAAAGTGCATGTTATGCAAGACTTAACTGAGTACATTTCTTCACATAGAGAGAAACAGCACAGTGATCACAGGGCAAAATCCAACGAATTGAATACACTGGACATTTTAATTACAGAAAACTGTGCAGTCTTGCCATAATTGTTTATAACTGTATACACCTGCTGCATTAAACCAGTTCTGAGTTTAGGGCCTAAGCGAACTACACTCAGACACACAGCCCGATTTCCTACTCCTTATTGCCATCACAGACTAAACAACTAGTCATGAATAAAACATCAAGGTGAAATACAAATATACCCGTCGACCCTCTCCAAGGTATCTCGGCAAAAGCCCTTACACATAAGGAAGCTGCTTGGTGCCCCTCTTGTGGAGAGACCGTGCAACCAGCTGTGCCAGGCTGGGACCCAAGAGTCCAGCTTCTATTAACCCAAGCTTAGGCCACTAAGCTGCCTCTCAACATCGAGGAAGAGTGGTGAATTTAGACCAATCTGACAAAAAAACAAAAAAAATGTGCAATTGTAAAGGCAGATAGCCCAGTAAGGAACTGCCAGGATGCCTAGGAATTAAGGAATAAGAACAAGAGAGCTCAGTGGAGATGTAGAATTAGGGGGGAAACAGTGAAAAGCTACACTGGAGCAGGCTGCTTGCTGTAGGAGGTGGGATGCTCCGTGGGGGGACAAACCAGGTGGGCCCCAAGACACCTACTCTGCCTCCATGACTGACATGCTCAAACTCAGCTTTGATCCTGTAACTGCAAAAAACCAACCACCACGGTCCCAAATTAGACATTTTCCCAAGAATTGAGTCATTCTACTCCAAGATTGGATTCAGTAATCTCAGAAAGAGATGCAAGAAAATCAATTTCCTGATAAAGACAAAATATCTCATCAAGAGCACTCCTGGGAGACAGACTGCATGGCCAGGAGAACGAGTCAAAGTGCAAAGGAAGCAAAGACTGCCAAACAACGTGAAATGAACAGCGAATTCTTGGATTGGTATATCCGTTCACTCAGGAAATGGAGTTTCAATGATAAAGCTATCAAAACTAATGATAAACATTCGAGTGCAGATGTCTTTTTTATAGAATGTCTTTTTTTCCTTTGGGTCAATACCCAGTAGTGGGATTGCTGGATCAAATGGTAGTTCTACTTTTAGTTTTTTGAGGTATCTCCATACAACTGTTTATAGCAGCACAATTCACAACTGCAAAGATGTGGAAATGACCCACGTGCCCATCAATACATGAGTGGATTAATAAAATGTGGTATATGAATAGCCTGGAGTACTACTCCAGCCATAAAAAAAAAAAAAATGGTGAACTACCTCTTGTATTATCCTGGATGGAGCTGGAGCCCATTCTTCACAAGAATGGAAAAACAAACACCACATGTACTCACCATGAAATTGGCACTAATGGATCAACACCCATGTGCACATATGGAAGTATCATTCATCAGGGATCAGGCAGGTGGGGGGAGGGAAGAGGGGATGGGTAAATTCACACCTAATAGGTGTGGTGCACACTGTCTGGGGGATGGACACGCTTGAACTCTGACTTGGGTGGGGCAAAGGCAATATATGTAACCTAAACATTGGTACCCCCATAATATGCTGAAATAAAAAAAAGCAAGTCTAATATTAAAGATTTCCTCCATCTAAGTCGTTGCTCGCCCCATATGCAGGACCCAGATCCCAGGCTTACACAGTATGCACTGTGGTTCGCTACTCAAATGGTGCAAGGCTGATGTTTGCCCTTCTCATGCTTGTTTGTCTGTTGTGTTTGCCCTGCATGGAAATACAAGGGCTCCTGGGCCCTGCAACCTGAATACCAAGCTAGATCACAGTTCAGATCTAAGGACCCGGCTCATCCAATCCACAGTTAACAAGCTTTCTTGAAGGTTCTAAATGCAATCATTGTTTTAAAAACTCATCTGCTTAAAATAAAAAAGGAAAGTATTGCCAGGAACTGCTTAAAGGAAAACAAAAAACTCATTTAATTTTTTTTAAACTTTGCCCATCAGCTGCCAAGTAAACTTATTAAGTCTTTGTTTTATGAGGAATCATGAAACACGTCCAAAAGCAATTTTATATAGCCAGTAGGTACTAACCAAATACATTGCCATTCACATTTACAGTTTTTTTTTCTGAATCCCACTGTAAACCCCTCAAAATGAAGGTATATTCCTTTAGTTTTTGTCACAGTTCTCTGAACACAGTGGTCTTTCACTGTTCATGGTGGCCTTTCAATCAGTGTTCAATGTTCAGTCGAAGTTTCAAGGAGTGAAACAGTGCCTATTCTATTTGCACGTTTATTTCTTTTTCTATTTTCTAAAAATAACTTGAATTATTTGTACATTTTAATGTATTCTTCATCCACTGGAGAAAAGAGATTTCCTGAGAAGCAAAGAGCAGAAATTCTGTATGCCTGTGCATGTGCACGAGATTTCTTTTACAAACATGTCAACAAGTGGAACATGTTAACTTGATTTCACATGAGACCAGAGGCCCAAACTTTGCTTACTATCGCATACTTTGTTTTGACTTGAGAGAAAGACAGAGACAGAGAGAGCGAAAAAACCTGTAAAGACAGACCTAGCTTAGATAGACATAACCAAACACAGTAAGAGGCTTAGTACAGTGCTAAGGTATTATCAAAAAACAATAATGATAAAAATACATTTCTGTAATAATATCAAATGGACAAGTGCTGGAAGGAGGTGCAAAGAGAAAACCAAGGAGGTGTAGATAATAGTGGGACAAGAGAGTGGCATGCACAGGGCAGAGTGGCGAATATTTGGGAGTAAAGGTGGAATCAGTTTAAAAAGGAAGGGTCCCTATTCTCTAAAAATCTCAAACAAAACTGGACAAATGCTTCACATACAGGCAGTTGGTTAGGGAGGGAAAAGAGAAGGTAGACAGTGACAGGGGCTTAATAAAGGCTCCAGTCATAGGTTTCTGTGGGTGAGGCCATCTGTGGGTGAGAGCCCCAGTGCTAGAGTTCTAAGGCTGACCCTCAGCTCTCCATTTCCTGAGATGGTTTTCTGAGTCATGTGAGGGAGGGAAGCAGAGAAATTAACAAGGCTGCAGATAATAGGGTTACAACTGGGGGCATCAGCTCAGTTTGTTGTTTGGAAGCAACATATGAACACAAAGGCAATACATGATCAGTAATCTTATAGAAAAAAGAAGATCTTTCTGTCCTTGTAGCACCCACAAACTCCAAATGGAATCATTAAAATTTTCATGGCCCTTCCAACAGTTTCCATCTTGGACTTGGGGCTTTTTTTCCTCCACTAATTTGCCTGCCATTAATTAAGTATCCAAGGTGGATATGAAGATACCATGCTGTAGTCCTTTCTTCCCAGGGCCTGAGTGAAGACCTGAAACACAGTGGGACACCTGCATAGCCTGAGTAATCATCAGTGAAATACTGTGTTTGCCAAAACAAAGAAATTCACTATAAAAGATGGCATTGTATCAATGAGTCTATGTAAGAGGGCTGCTTCCACATCTTTATAGAGGAATCTGAATAATACAACTGTGTTCATTTGGCTACAAATTTCTTGATATAAATAACCCCATGCAACAAATGTTTTGCTTTGTGTACATGGTGAGTGGGAAAGTTTTTGTTTTTCTGGCCCCACATATTGGGTGTATGTATTAGAGAGAAGAGAACTAATGGAAAGTATTAGTTCATGAAGCTCTGGTCATTTTTGTAGTTTTCTCTTGATGTCTTAGATGCTGTCAAAGAAGTGCTAAAACATTAGCATGGTAGAAAGGATATTCACTCTAAATTTGAATATATACATGTATATTGATACTATGTGTATGATATACTTATATTAACTAAATAACAATCATTTCCAGTAATATGTATGGTTTATATTTACTTAAATTTTAGATTTTAAAATGTTTTAATGACTATTACCTAATTAAAAGACATATATTTGTTTACATGTCAGCTACGTTATTCTTCTATTTATACAGAAATGAACGTTCTTAATCTCCCACTTTCTCAATGTCCCTCTTCCTCTTTCATTTCAGTTAAATTCCCATGGAACTGGTGGAAGCAATGGCCCTTTGAGAATGTGAGGATGTATATTAAGTGAAACATTCTTCTTTTATTTTCAGGAAAAATAATGCTGTATCATTTTCATATCTGGGTTAGCATTTGGTTTACCAAGGGTGACATAATGACTCTACTGGTCTTTGGAATTTTAGCCTTAGTTGGAATCTTTGCAGCGATTCCTGCAATTTCTGTTATCTACAGGCCTTAACCAGAGACATGAACGTACCCTTGCATTTTTTTTCAGAAGAAAAATACCTCTGTGAAATAAACAGTATGCTGCAGAAGTACTGCAGAGGCCTTAAAGGGGAAGACATTTCTTCCCCAAGATTACCTGGAAGTTTTCCTTTACTTGTAGATTACGGAGCTGCCCTTCCCTTTCACACGTAGCACGTGCATCTGGGAGGAGCCTGCTTTTCCCAGGCGATGATTTCAGTCCTCCTGGGAGGATGTCACAGTGGGGCGGCCCCTTCTAAGCATCAGCCTGCCACCACTAACACTCCCAAGGCTGATGTGGGGAGGGCGGGATCTAGAATATTACGGGGCTGGGGCTCAGTGCCCACATTCCATTTCCTCTCTTCTCTTTAGTGTCTGGACATAACGTCTGGAGTTTTCTCCACTGCTGAGATTTTTTTTTTTTTTACTCTCACATTTTGGTAATTTCTGTAAGATCCAGCTGCCTGCTTTGCGTTAGGGAAGTTTCTGCAGGATTGAACACACTCAGCTGTTTAATCCACTTCTATAGAAACAACACAGTTATCCCACAGGAAAGCTGCCATTTCACAACCAGTCTTGCTTTCCCTGAAGCCACACTTTTTTCCTTTCACTCAAAATCTAATCCCCTCGGCTCTTTGTTGCCACACTGTTTCAGAAGAAAAATTAGATTACGCCAAGAATATAAATACTGAAAAACAAATGTTCTGAACTGAATTTAGCTTACCTTTTTAATGTTCATTTTAGAATGATCGGTCGGTGCCCTAAAATAAATCCTCTCTGACATTTGATTCTCACTTAATCTTCACGTTGGTTGAAGCTTCTGGGCCTCCACCTCTCTCCATCCTCCCTCCCTTCAACTCTGGGTTGCCCGGCAACCTCAAACAGCTGGTCGCCCAAACAGGGAAAGCAAATGGGATTAACGCTGGAGGAAACTAATTGAAGGAAGCATTAGTATGCTCCCAATCAGAATTCTTTCAATACTAGCTGATTAAGTTGCGCTCTGCTGTCCTAAGTAAGAGAGTGCAGGTGGAAGACCTGCCCCAGACCTGGGGGCTGAATATTCATAGCAGTGGTGACAGCAGCTACCAGGTCCATAATGGCGACAGCCCTCGGCTTGCAAAGGAGCACAAAATCGTAATACTACAAGTCTTTTGCCCACTACTCCTCTCACTCATGTATTGAGTATTCATTTACTCACTCCCTTATCCATTCACAAGTATTTATTAAAAGACAGCAGACCAGTATAAAAATTCTGTGGCCTCTGGGGTAAACCAGACTTTCGTTTCCATCTGAGCTCCGCTATTTTCTCTGTTTAGTTTCCTAAGTTTTCTAAGTCTTAATTTCAACATTGGTAAAACCAGGTTACCAATGCCCACCCTAAAGAGATACTGTGAAGATTCAGTGGGACAGCACATGCAAATCAACTACCACAGTAATTGTCCAGGTTAGACTTTCAGTTAATCCACTTCTGCTTCTACCCCAGGAAACTTGAATGTGAGAGGAAACCTAGAGGCACATTAGCTAGTTTGGGGCTCGTGGCTGCATTTCAAGTACGAAATAAAGACATGAATGAAATATTAGCGGTAAAAATTGAGAGGAATGGGCAGGTGTGAGACTTGTTTTGAAGAAAAAATGAATATGGGATAGGTTATGCTGCAGTAACAAATTAACCACCACATACCAACGCCTTAGCCTTAGAAAGGCTTATTTCTTGCTCTCACTACGTATCTGTTACAAGCTGGGAAGCTCTGGTTTACAAAGTCACTCAGGGACCCAACTGACAGAGATGCCACCATCTTCTAACCACACCACCTGAAGCACACACAGTTCTGTCATTCTTCCCACATCAGGGGCGAAAGACACTTGAGTTTTCATTGCCTACGTCCTGAAATTACACACAATATGTTTCCTCACAGCTTCTTTCCCAGAACTACCCACGTGGCCCCACTCACTGCAAGGAGGCTGAGAACTACACTCTTACACGTGCTTGAAAGAGAGTGAAAAGAGGATATCCTAAAATTCCAGTAATGTCTTCCACTAGACACCTTGGTGGGGTTGAACCACTTCCTTTCTGGTAAAGGTGGCTTGAATCTCTTTAAAGTCACACTAGTTCATTCAGAAAATATCAGCTATTTTAATGGTTTTAACAGTCTATTTAAGGGAGGGGGCTCAGATTATGAGAAAGATAGGTGAGCCCTTGAGAGACACGAAGGTATTCCCTATGAGACCAGCAGTTTTCAAAGTGTGGGCCAAGGCCCTCTGGAGACCTCCGACACCATTTGAGGTCATCCAAGAAGTCTTGTCTTTTCCAAATACGTATCTGTGGGAGGTTGGATTTTATATACTTCACTTATAAAATATTACAGCAGCTTCAATTGCCAAAGCAGATATAAGAATCTAGCTGTCTTCTATTAAATAAAATATTAAAGAGATGCTATTCTGTTAAGCCAGATACTAAGGTATTTGCAAAAATTGTAACACAATGTCACTCTTCACACTGAATATTTTTGTTTGGGAAAATATAGTTTTTTTTTTTTTACAAAAATAGGTTATTTACCTTTATATTAATGTGTTCACTATTATTTTTAAAGAAAATAATTATTTTATTTCTTGAATTTTGATGTCTTATATACTAAGTATTGATAGAAAGTGCCTTCTTAAACACAATTTTTAAGAGTATAAAGGTGTACTGAGATCAAAAATTTGAGAACTCTTTATGTCAATCATATAGCACCTAAGAAATTCTGTGCCCTGGGTGAGTTCCCTCTATGGGGAATGGGGCTCCAGAATCTCTGTAGACTGAAGGAGCCCACTCAGGGTTTAGATTCTCATGTTCTCTGCAAGTCAGACAGGTGGATTTGGGGACTGAGGAGCTAACACACCCTGAAGGTTAGACTGGTCCAATCCAGAACTCTAAAGTTCAGACAAGTATTCTTAGGTACCTGCATTTCAAATGAAGCACGGAACCAACATTGGGATGGAATGATTTAGCCGGTGAATATGCCTGGCTTGGTTGTTCTTTGTTCATTATCACTCAAAAAAGTGATCCTAAAACCTTTGCTTCTTTTTTTAAAAAATGGTCATCCAATATGCTACAAATGTTAGTAAAAGTTAAAGAGGCTGTCACCAGTAAGACAACTGAGGTATGAAGATAGGACAGAAATGAGAATGGAGAAAAAGGTGGGAAAACCTATGCAATGATTTTCTCATTTTCAAATTTGGGGATGCGTGGAGGACTTCTAAAAGTGTGTCAAGGACCTACAGGAGGATCCACCTGGCAATTTAATTCCTCAGGATGAGTGATGCTTTTTGCAGTTCTTTTTCTCTTTATTTACCCTTAACAATGTCCTTGTTCAGTTCATCCACCTTTTGTGTAATTATAATTATACAAAAAAAAAAAGCAATAGGAGAAGGGAATGTAAATAATATACAACATGGGTTTTGAGAGATCTGCATAGTTTATTTTACGGTCTGCCCCTGTGGTAGGATATCCTCCTACCTTCTCTCTCTGTCTCTTTTTTTTTTCTTTTTTAAATGTCTATATTCTCCCAACTGTTTTCTTGTAGAACGAAAAATAAATGTGAATTCCTGTTCAATATAGTAACAAGATTTGTTACCCGTTTTCTTTTCCTTCCACCAAAGACAGAGGCCATCTTTGCAATCTCTCCTTGCTGGAGATTATATATATATATTTCATCCACTCTGAATCAGTGACTAGAAAGGTTAAAAAAAAAATAGTGGGGAAGCAGAGGAAGGCAGAAAATAGGAATGTTTAAACTATACAGAATAAATAAATAATTCAGTGATATTAACCTCTCAACTACCTGAAAAGCATCCTTTGTAGCTCAAATGGTGAGCCGGCCTTGTGAGAGGAACGGTGTTTATCATTTATTTAATACACATGGCTGCAGCCTAAGGAAGAAAAGTTTAAAAGTAATGTCAACAGGCGAAGGATCACACTAGGAGTCATAGAGCTCACCTTGCGTTTCTCCCCAAGGCAGAGCTGATGTGAATTCATTCAGGGCCATTCTATTATTCATGCAAGGAACTGTCTATCACAAATGCAATATGAAAAGGAGGTGCGCCCCATGTGAGGCATGAAATATCATCTCTAATAACTGGCAGTTTAATTTCAAGATTTCGGGACTGCTCATTTAAAAGTACCTGGAGCAAAGTTCTAAAGAACAGAATGATAAAGGAAATCATTGTTGTTATACTTTAAGAAACCTTGTCCCATTTCTGCTAGAAAATATAAGAAATTGGGTTAAAAAGAAGATATGGAAAATAATGCAAAACTGACAATAGAATGTCATGGCAGACAGTGCCTCAGAACTTTTTGTAACTCTGTAGCACATTTGCCAGGACACAGTCTTTGCAATTATCTTGGAAAACAGGTCTTACTCTTTTCTAATTCAAGGGCAACTGAGAAGAGAACGCACAAAATCTACAGTAGAATCTTGAATTTATAGGAGAACCTAGATCCTGAAGCACAATCATTTGCTGATAGAGTCCCAGTATTTGTGACTTAAACACCTAGAAAGGACAATGGCGCTCATCCATTATAATAAACTTATGTGAGTGGTTAAGAAATTGGAACCCAGGGGCAGATATAGGACCAGAACTCTAGACTCAACATAACCCAGTGTTCTTTCTACTACATGCTATGGCTTTTTAAGGTTACATTTTAAAATAATATGATATTAATGATAACAAGTGTTTAAATTTCACTTTATAAACACCTTCACATCTATGACACCACGTGTGCTACTTGATGTATGCATCTTGTTTCTGGATTAACAAAAAGGAGGATTACATTCTGAAACCCCTGAATTGGATATGTTGTGGGTATGGGTGACAATTTTGGTGGCAATAGTTGGGTTTGTGGGATTCCTAGCCCTAGGCTTTTCAGGTGAACCTAACTGGAGCTGCAAGCAGAGATCATAACAGAAAAAAGGAAGCCAAAGCCCACTCAACCAAGAAGGGGAGTTAAAAATAGAAGGTCAAATAGAAATGGAGGTTATGAAGCCAGTACTTCCTATCTCAATGACAAAAGTGCAGAGCAGCAGCAGATGTGATCAGGACCCTGTCTGAAGCCACAGGCTGGAGCAGATGTTGTCTGTGCATGGGCTGCATGTGCCAGCTGTGGCAGGGTGAGTAGGTGGGCTGGCCATGATTAAACAGAGGGTCGAGATAGGCTCACACATATGGGAAGTATTACACTGGTTTGCTTGTGGTATTGCTGGTCTAGCCCCAGATTCTCTCCAGCTGGACATTTCTCCCAGCATTATGGGAAGGCAGAAGCAACAACCAGAGCCTCAGCCCACCCACTATTGATGAGGCTTGGCTCTCTTCTTGGGTTTAAACAGACCCAAGTACTCCTCTGGCCACTTCCGGTCGAATGTGAAAGTCATCAAAGTGAGGGATTTGTAGGCAAAGAAAATGAGAGTATGACAAGAATTGTGTCAGGGATTGAGTGAGAGGAGACAGATGTTAGCTATAAGTAAACAACTGAAAATCAAAGAACAATTCAACCAGTTAATCAGTCATTGCCAACAGTCCACAATGCCAAACAGCTGACTTTTGTGGTGTTCCAGCTTCCATGGGTGTTTAAATTTAGTGATTCAGGACAGGGCATGTGTTTGAGTGAAAAAAACACACACATATGCAGGCACACATATGCATACAGGCACATACACACACATACAGCCCACACACGTTTCCTTCTGCTGATTTTGCTTGGTGTGTCTGTCAAATGATTAAACTCCAGGTCCTGCCACTTTGAGGTTTAGAAGACTCAGGAACTTAAGAAAGAGGAAGATGGGGATGGAGTAGAATAAAGACATCTCTGTGCCTTAAATGAGAGAAAGGAAACCACTGTGCAGGGGTTTCCAGTCGTTTGGTTTCTGAGAAACCGGGATTAAATGTCACCCTATAGCCTAGAAATTCTAGGTCCTGTTATGTTCAGTATCAGGGAATCACAGTGAATAAACAGAGACGGTAGGAGCGTGAGGATGTGAAGGGGGCTAAGGCTGGCAGGGGAGAGGAAGCGGAGCAGCCGGAAATGCAGCAGGAGGAGCAGGTTTGTGAAAGAGGCCACATGACAAGTACGTGCTGGTACGAGCCCACTTGGAAATGGGAAAAGACATGGTTTGAACCTTGGGACTAATCTCAATGCCATAAAGAAGATACAGACAGGGTCCACTGCATCATGTACCTTAAAAGTTGACAGCAAAGCATCCAGCAGAGTGTCCCACATACAACAGACTCTCAATACATGTTAGCACCTTCCCTTTCCATACAATTTCCTTGAGTGACACTGAATAAGGCAGTCTACACTATTTGCAACATTTAAAAAATACTAAAAACCTGAATATATGCATACTCTATGACCATCCCTTTCCTAGGTATACATCCAACAGAATGTGTCCATTCATTTACCAAAGTACATTTGCTAGAGTGTTTGTAGCAGCAGTACTCACAGTAGTCAGAACCTGAAAATCACCAAAATGCTCATCAACAGATTAGATTAATAAATTGTGGTAAACGTAATAAGATACTGTGATTATTTATTCTCACTGCTGTACAGTATTCTACTATGAAAATAAGGACAAATCTCACAAGTATAATGTTGAGCAAAACAAGCCAGATACAAAGAGTACATACTGCATAAATCTGTTTAAACAAAGTTCAAAAACAGATGAAAAGCACCTTTACTACTAGAGGTTAGTAAAGTGGTTATTCTTGGGGAGAGGAGTTAGTGACAGTGAGGAGTTGATGGGTTCCTAACTATAGTTGTTATGTCAAAATTAGCCAGTGTCTTGTTTTCGAAGAGAACATACAGATGCATATGCATACATGAATTCTTGTGTTTAAGGAGTAGGACACTGAGCACATTATTATCATGTAATTTATAGTAATCAGGACAGATAAAACTCTTCCCTGGAAGACAGTATAGTATAACAATAAAAAAAAGGATAGATTATAGTGTCCATAGCTGAACTAAACCATGATTCAGCTACTCACTAGTTCTATACCTGGGGCAAACCTATTATGTGTTTTAATTTCTTCGTAAATTCAGGGCAAAATACTTATACCATACGGATATTGTGAAAATTTAAGGAAATGAAAAATGATAAGTGCTAACACTGACTGCTAACATTGTTAATTTTATTCTTCTTACTTCCTCGGTCAGTGTATATATATTCTACCTTTGTGATGTGACTATAACAGTACTTTTCAAGGCTATTGCCTCTCTTGGTCACTGAAAATGCAGGCAACATTAAGTCAAATGCAACACCTAGGCCCTGCAATGCAAAATTTGTTAATGTTGTTTCTTCTCACTAAGCAACCACTGCCATAGTTTCTAAGGCTGCATGTCAATGGACTCCATTAGTGTTTCCTTTGCCTATTTTACTTACAGCTAGCCAACTGCATCCAGCATGTGAAGCCTTCTTCATTCTCATTCATTCTCTGCAAACCTCATCTCCCTCCCCAATAAATCTAAATTGCAGATTTTGCGCAGGTGGATAGAACACATCTGCAGGCCCGTTTGGAGGTCCTGCCCTCTGCCAGAAATTAGGTGGTGTTCAGGTAACAAATGATCCCCCATCTTCATAGACAAATTCACCTGCTGGGAGACTGGCACATCTTTGAAATGTCCTGACTGACATGAATAGTCCAGGGGACTGAGATGAACCCCTGGGGAGAGGGATGTGATGCAACTTCAGGGATCTCAGTTGTGCAAAGCTGGGGAGGCAGAGGGAGAAGAGATGGGGCAGAGTGAACGTAACATCCACAATTCTTTCCCTTCCTCCAATGCTCTCCATACAACTTCTGAAATCCTCACTTGCGGTCCCATTCCCCACTTTCTTTATCTGTTTTCACACATTCTACGCTCTGGCCCTAATTCTATGATTCCTTTTCAACTTTTTCTTAGCTTTCTATTTCTATTTCTCTATCAATTCAGATTTGTTATTGTGTATTTATTGAGCTCATAAATAGAATTTGTGCCCTGGAGGGACAGCCTGAAAAATTAAATACATTCTACTTATTCAATTTATTTTGAAGTTAATATTACAGCAAGTGAACCACAATTTCATTTCTTTATATACTGGTTAATGAACCTACATGTTGGCAGACATGAAAGCGTCTTTCAGAGCTTTTCTCTCCTCTTCTTTTAAAGGCTTTTCAAAAAGTAGCTTTACAGGCAAGTCTCAGTGGTGGGGGTGAGGATGGAAGTTTGATACTACAAACCTTCCTTCCCTTTTCTCTCAAATCTCAAGCTTCCCTTCTTTTGCCAAGCGAGCATCTTAAACAAGCAGGCGGATGTTTTTCCTCTTTTATTTTTTAATTGCTTATGTTGATGTGCAAGACGACATTTTCAATGAGATGCAAACCGAGTTGCCCACACAGCAATAATGGGGGCTTTGTGGGCAGCTCAGCATGCACTGTGTTTCTCTGAAGGCTTTAGGTCCACACCCCCAGCTCTACAAAGGGGTCAGTACATTGCAGCTTCTCTCTCTCCCATACCAAAGAGATGCTCTGACTGTGAGAAAACACAGCAGGTAGAATAGCCACCGGCAGAAGTTTCCCCTTCCCTCCACTATGCATGTCACTTCTTTCCCACTGACAGTCAATCGTTATATTACATTATAAATAAGAGTTGTTACTTTACGAGGATTTAGTGAAATGCTGCCATGATATGATAAACCAGAGCCAACTGAAAGAGCTATTTAGCTCAAAGATTTCTGTTATTCAATTAGCTTTCCCTGTTAATACATCACGATAGCAACTGTGATTACAAAAAATAATGTTCACTAATTTGTACCTGAATGACATATAAAAGAGGTTGTTAAGTGCTTTGGAAGTATAACAGGCTTATTTTTTCATGTGGGGAGTAATATATTTTCTGGCTAAGGATAAAATTCTAGCTAAAGTCTGCAAAAAAACGAACAAATAGAAATTACCTATGTTGATTTAGCATTATTCTCAAGGCTAACTGTTCATTTAAGTACAGATTTTTGCCTTCTGTATAGCTATTAGAACTTTCAGAGGCTTTTATTCAACAGGGGTAGCACAGACTATTGATTTCTCTCCTTTCTTTGGTCCTCTTAACATAAGTTATAAGTATCCAAACCCAGGTAGTCTCTACCAAAATTAACGTTGTTAGGGAAGAGTACAGATGCTGTTGTCTGGGTAACGAGATTGGGCACAGCAAGGACAAAAGACAGACGTCTGTGGTCCTATTTTTTTTGTTTTTAAGGCAGAACAAAAGAGGGCTCCCACTTCAGGGGAGTTAGTTCACTCTTGAGGGATTAGAATTAGACACAAAGGGCAAAACTAACAGCACATATTCCTTTAGAATTCCCTAGAAGATTCACAGCAAATGGTACATCTGCAAAAAACTGAACAACTAATGGTGTAAATAATAAACTTACGGGGTTCCAAGCCATTGCAGGTGAGTAAGGAAGGTCATGTTTTGTCAGGCTCAGGAACCTTAGGATATTGTGGGGACTTTGACAAGGGAGAAATTCCACCAAATGTATAGGTGTTATAGGTGAAGTTAGGTGGCAAGTTCTTGATTTGGCCTCCTGTCCTTAAGAGGCTTTTAAAAATCCAATCTGAAATTTCTTATGAAAATTTCCAAGGAAGCCAATTTAAGAAGGTCTCCATGGTAAATCACTATTCTTGAAGCACCTATATAAATAATCAGGCCAAATTTAACATGATCAGCCTTATTCTGTGATCAAGAATAATTTTTCATTGTGATTATGTTCAATCAGAAGAAGGGTGACAGTAGAAAGAAGTGTTGTGCTATGAGGGAAATCCAGAAATCATCTGCATTACACTCCTCTGACTTATTAGAGTCTGCCCTGTTCAATGTTTTTGAGCTATTTTGCAACTCTTTAAATTGCAGGTAACTGAAGGATATGCAAACTCCATCTTGTCTGCTGGATTTAATTGACTTCTTCCCCAACTGAGGATAAAAACCAGTTTTGGTACTTACTTGTAAATTGGCTTGAATTCTGTCACTTGCACATCTTAACAATCCTTACCAAACTTTCAATTTTTCCAGTTTCCTTCAGTAACTGGCTACAAGTCTCCAAACTAACTTTTCAGTTTTTCTCCTTCCTGTCTGACTTGGCATCAAAGAGACCTTAACTGGACCCCAACTGTCCAGATCCCTAAGTTGGCTCTGGACTGCTTTGCATTTGGCCCTTTTGCTTGGGATTTGAAGAAGCCCTGTGAGCTGAAGCCTAGCAACATAATACAAGCCTTGAAGAGATGCACCACAAATTGGCTGGGCATGGCGGCTCACGCCTGTAATCCCAGCACTTTGGGAGGCTGAGGTGGAAGGATCTCTTAAGGCCAAGAGTTTCAGACCAACCTGAGCAACATAGTGAAACCCTGTCTCTACCAAAAATAAAAAATAATAATAACAATAATTAGCCGGGCATGATGGCACACACCTATAGTCCTAGCTACTTGGGAGGCTGAGGTAGGAGGATCACCTGAGCCCAGGAGTTCCAGGCTGCAGTGAGCTGTGATCACACCACTGTACTCTAGCCTGGGCAACAGAGCAAGACCCTGCTTCAAAAATAAATAAATAAATAAATAAAGGAAAAGAAAAAGAAAAGAATAAAAAACACACCACACTACAACATAAGAATAAAAGATGATGCATGGGCAAAAATACTCCCTGGAAAGAAAGTCTCCTGAAATGCTCAGGTCAAACATGCCCCTGTATAAGAATGTGGACAACATCACCACAAGCATCAACATCCCAGCTTGAGAGCTTCCAGCTCCAGGGGCAGTGCTGTGTACCCGGACGATTTCCCCCCACTGACCTCTTAGAATCCACTAGTCTGCTATCCCTCAGGGTCCCATTCCCGCTTCTTTTCTTTAACATGACCTTTTCTATTAATATTTTCATTTCAGCCATCCCTCTTTTAAAATACCTATCTCTAGGACTCTAAAACAACTGACCTTTGCCACCAACTCTCAAAGATTGCCTAACTGATCTGATTACAGGACCGATGCCAACAAGAGTTCTTGAGACACTATTCCTTTATCAGAACTTCTTTTGTCCCACTCAAGATGTTTATTATCTCTGCGGCACAGCAACAAATAGCATTCTTCTTAAACAAAGTGGGGTCTGATAATGTTGAACGTTACCTCATCATACACAGAGATGGTTGAGACCCCCCCCCACACACACACTTTTGTTTTCCTAGAAGCAGCTAACTGCCAATGAACACCCATCTCTGTCCTTCCTCAGGACTCCCATAAGACTTGTGGAGGAGTTCCTTGTTTACTTGCCTAGGTAAAACCTTATGTACATTTCCCTTTCTTTGAAATGTTCCTCACTATTTAATATTTTCGCTATTGCAATGGCCCAAAAAAGATCATATCCTTAACAGTGCCGTGCATTTTGTCTTTCACAATATAGTTTGGGTTATACGGGTGTATGCATTTGTCAAAAAATCATGAAATGATACAAATCAGGTTTGTGTATTAAATATAAATTTCCCCTCAGAAGAAAAATTAGGACTGTAAATAAGCAATGAACTATGCATAGTTAATGATATGTACACTTACTTGTTTAGGGGTGAGGTGTACGGATGTCTGTAATTTACTTTGAAATATACCTAAAAAAGAGAGGAGTTGATCCACCCATAGAGGAACAGATTGCTAAATAGTTTGTTATAAAGCAAATACAGTGAGAAAATTAATTATAAAATCAAAGTGATGAATTTATTAGTGTTCACATTAAAATTAATGGCAAAATACTGAATTCTTTTCCCTGAAGATTGAGGAGATGGCAAAGATATCTTCTTTCACCGTTTCTATTCAAATTTGAACCAGAGGTCTTGTCTAGTGCACTAAGGAAGAAAAAGAAACAAAAGCATAAAGATTGAGACGAAGAAAACAAAACTGTTTTAATTGTCTATGTATGGTATGATTGTTTGTGTAGAAAGCCCTAAAGAATCTGTAAGGCAATTAGCAGTAGTAAGTACACTAGGACAAGTTGTAGGATAGAAGGTCAATATATGAATATTACTTGTACTTTTATATACTAGCACAAATAATAAGAAAATGAAAAATTTAAAACAGTATTTACAATGGTATCGACAAAATCAAATAAATATAAACATAAATTTAATACATATAATGAAATATAATAAATATAGGAATTAATGTAATGAAAGATATTCAAGATTTCTACTCTGTAAACATTTCTATGAGATATTTCTAAAAGAAATAAAGAAGATCTAAATAAATGCAGTTATACCACGTTCTTGAATTAGAACTCCATATTGTTATGATGTTAATTCTCCTCAAACTGAATCATAGATTCAACTAAATTTCAAGTGACCTCAGAGTCATGATAGTAAAAATAAAATAACGATACATTTAAAAATATAAGTCAGCAATTTATATTTTGAGGATGATTAGAGACTTTTGAACAGAGCTAGTTTTTGCCTGAACAGGATTTATCTGCTAATGTTGCAAAATATCCCTAAAGCAAGGAAGTATCTTACTGGAAAGAGCAGAGAATGAGTTTAAGTAACTCAGATTTCAATGTCATCTATGTCCACGTATCTTGTTAATGACCTCAGATGCATAACTGAACCTTTACTCATTAGAAATTCAGTTGATAAATCCCATTAACCCCAGAACAACTTTACTGAAAGCTTAAAACAACTTAATTTATAAAATAATACATTTATATAATTAAAAATAGAAGTGAGATAAAAATAAAGATAAGCTTTTGAATTAATGTACAGCAAGTTAAAATGATATAACTTATTGTAAATTAGTATATGCATTTAATCTATAACAAAATTTGATTTGCTTTTAAAAAATCAATAAGTATGTTTAGCTCTTTTACCTTAAATTGAACTGTATTTTTAACTGTAAATTCTCTTCTTCTAAAAAAATGAGCTACATTGTTATTAAATTCTAAATCAGACTTATTTATGCTCAGACAAAATTCATCTGGTTCATTGACAATAGTATTAATATGAATACTTCTGAATATATAGTTAGTCTTATTTGAAAGACAGATTATTTTCACCTATGTACTATACTACCTACATATGCACACAATATTTATAAATATAAGATTGGGAAATAGGCCTAGATTGCTTGAATAAACCAACTTTTTAAAAAAAATTAAAGCACAGAATAAAAACAGAATATAAAAAACTTCTGAAAACCAAATATAAAATGTCCGGGATTTAAAGAAATTCTGATTGGACTCTAGAGTTACTGTCTAATGTATAAATGTTTTTCCTTAAAATACTAAAGCAAAATTAGTTTGCATGAATAGCCACATAGCAACTAAATTAATGGCAAAATTAAGCAGGACCTCTCTAATCAATTCTCTAATAAAATGAAGAAAAAATTAAGAGTAAAAATTCACCAGCAGTGAAACAGTGGTAGACAACCTTGAGACATGAATACCAAAAAATGAAACAGAAAGTTCAATTATTAAATGTCTTAAAATAACTCCTAGCCCCACCATCAATCCACAAAAGTAGTATTAAGAGAAGAAGGTATGTCAACAAATCCTAAGAATTATTCACTACCTTTCTACAATATAAGGAGAAGCAAGTCCAGAAGTTGCATGGGGTGGCCCCAGGATGAGTAAAGGAACAATGTTTAAGAGTGAAAACTCCCAACATTCCAATGGATGGTCATAAGTGCTTGCCATCTTCAAAGATGACATCCACAGGAATTAGATATATGCCTGGCTGGTGAAGTCAGACACTTAATATGATCTCAGAAGAAAGAGCTGAACCCAACACTGTCATTCATAGCTGAACTTTCCCTCTCTTACCACCCTCCTAACACTCTTAGAATACAAAATAAACAAAAGGCAATATCCAGTTTGTTGGCTGTGCACCGAGGAGGGTAGAATGGAAGGGACAGATGACAAAAATAGATAAATTGAGAAAAATTCCAAAAAAAGTGACCCACATAATATTTTTGCTGCATTTTAGAACAACTCTTATGCCTAGTCCATATCCCATAGTTGCATTTTAGAATAACTCTTAGGTCATATCCCAGAGCAATTAAATAAGAATCTCAGGTATTAATATGCTTTAAACTCCCCTAGGGTACTTCAATGTGCAATGAAGTTTGAGCAGTGCCTCTCAAACATTAATGTTCATAAGGATCACCTGGGGATCTTGTTAAAATGTACTTTCTGTTTCAGTAAGTCCTGGGCCTGGGCAGGGTATTTGAATTTGCATTTCTAATAACCATCCAGGTGATACCAATGTCTCTGGTTTGATCATCATGCTGCGGATAGCAAGGGTCTAGACTGAAATGATGGTGTAAAGTTGAGAAAAATGGAAGGAGAAAAGCATGGAATTATGCAAACATATTTTTAAAAAGAAAAAATCAAGCAAAAAAGATAAGGAGCATAAGATCAAAAGCAGTCAAATAATCCACCTGGAAAGAAAATTTAATCTAAAAAAAAGGAGTATATGGAAAAGTGCTCCAGGCTCTAGAACTTAGTAAGAATTTGAATGGAGTAAAACATCAATTCAAAAAGCAGAAGATGATAAAACAAGAGATAAAAAGATAAAAAGAGAGAATGCCAAGCTAAGGAGAAAAGATGGAGGACCAAAACACTATCAGATATCCAAAATTAACAACAACAAAAAAAAGAATGAAAAAAAAGCAGATTAGAGTTGTGAAATACCATAGCAAAGAACAAAAAACAAAAGTCAAAAAGATTAAGACAAATAATAAAAAAATGATGGATATAAGAATATATATAATTCAATATGGATAAGTGGTATGCCCAAATTTAAGAATCCAATAAGCGGATCAGAATACATTCAGAGACATATGGGAAATGTTCTCTTAAATGAAGAAAAAAATGAATATATAGCTTGAAATGGTACAACATAAACCATGCAAAATTACCAAAGTTAATATATATCCTCAATAAGTTATTTAATTTTAAGAATAAAAAGTAAAGATGAAGGAAAAAAATGAAGTTAATTCCAAGTAGAAAGGGGGGGAAAAAAGAAAAAAACAGGCCCCAGGCTTTCCCATAACTTTCTTCAATGTCAAAAACAATGAAAAAAGTTCTACAACTCTCTAAGGGAAACAAAAGTATACAACAAGAATAATTTAGGTGCCTAATCTCATTCAAGTTCAAATACAACAGGTAGACATTCTTGATTATAAAAGAATTTAGAGAATACTCATGAACTCCTCTGAAAAAGAACAAATAAATCACTTATGATATGCAGCAAACCAAGGCATAGAGTAAAAGAGGAAGTCAGAAATAGAGAAAGACATGTCAAAATTACTGGAGCTGTTTCTGCTTCTGGCATGACACAGAGAAGAGCTCCAAAGTTTTGCTTCCTAGTGAAATAGGTAAAAATTATTGTAAGACAATATTTAAAGTCTCTGGAAATGGTCCTAAGTAATACAGAAAATGAGGAAACATTTATTCAAAAAAGTCTACTAAAATGTGGTTAAGGACAGCAAGAGTCTGTGGCATTTGAACAAGGATCTGATCTTTCCCTTTTCCCTTCCAGCTCATCATAGGAGAAATTCCAATCCAGAAGAGTACAACTAAGAGTATGGGGCTCCCTCTTTGCTCAGCTCCTAGTTACAAGGTTATCTTTCTGAGAAGGGCAGGACATCAATATTTCTAATCCTGGACCAGCTACTAGTTTCTCAGACTAAGTTCTAGGCAAATGTGGATGAAAAGTAGTGGTTCCCTTCTTCTGCACAGCCCCAACTTGTACGGTGGTAGGTCTATGTTGAGCATGGTACTGCTGAGGATACTGGGGCCCCAAATGTCCTCACCACAGCTCATAAGGTAATAGTTCCATGTTGGGAAAAACAAACCAAAAACACTAGGGCTTTTGCCCACTCCACCCCACCAAATACTCAGCTCTAAAAGGAGGGCTGTCACTTAGAGAGAGGCACACAGTTGACCCCATCAACAGCTCCAGATGTATGATTGTGCCCAAGAAGACAAGCAGTCCTCAAACAGATAGCTTTTAATCTCTTCCCAAAGGAATGGACTTCATTTGCAATAGAATGTGAAGAAGGTCAAACATAAGGGACTCTGAAAAAGAAAAAGTGGAGCTGTGGTGAAAGGTAATTGGAAGGAAATTAGTAGATTTACTGGAGACACAGGTAAAACTGTGGACCAGACAGTTTGTCAGACAGAATCAGGGAAAGAGACAGCTGGGAGGAGCCCTCCTGGGGTCAGAACCAATTTCAAAAACTAACCTCAAGAATTATCCCCCCAAAGGAGAACAAATTTGATTGGATCAGTTTGTAAAGAAACTTACGCCTTAGGACATTGCTGAAAATAATATTTTAATTAGCCAGAAACTAGTAGAGCTTCACATCTGGGTGTGTTCCGAGAAAAAGACAGAACAGAGAGCCATGCTAAAACCACTGTCATCTTGGAGTGACTGTAGTCATTCCCTGCAATCTTTGAGGAGCAACAACAGAGGCTTAACACTGTGTGTGGGATATAGACTTCACTAAAATAATCCAGCCAGTCAAAAAATAAACAGCCAAGTAAATATAGCAAACCCTGAGTAGGAGATCAGTATCCTGAGTGGCTATATTATATAAAATGTCCAATTTCCAATAAAGAATTAGGAGGTATGCAAAGAAACAGGAACATATAATGAACAAACCAAAAACAAATAAAAAAATAGAAAAAGTAGGCAAAAAAACTGCCTGTGAGACTAACCAGATATCAGATTTAACAGAGAAGACTTAAAGGTAGCCATTATAAGTATGTTCAAAGAACTAAAGGAAACCATAATTAAAGTAAAGGAAGGTATAAGGACAATGTCACAGCAAATAGAGAATATTAATAAAGGAATACAATTTATTAAAAATCATATGGGCATTGTGGAACTGCAAAGAACAATAACTGAAATAAAATATTTATTAGAGGGGCTTTGCAGTAGAAATGAACTAGCAAAAGAATTAGTAAATGTAAAGATAGGGCAACAGAGATTATGCAATCCAAAGCACAGAGAGACAGAAAAAAATGAACAGAAATGTGAAGCTCTATTAAGAACATCAACATTCAAGTAACAGAAATTCCAGAAGGAAAGGATATAGAGAGAAGAGCAGATAAAACATTCGAAGAAATATTGGCTAAAATTTCCCCCAAATTCATTGAAAAACATTAATTTACATATCCAGGTCAATGAACTTCAAGTAGGACAAATGCAGAGATCCATAAACATACTGATTATACAGTAAAAATTGCTGAAAGCCAAAATAAGGAAGAAAATCTTGAGGGCAGCAAGACAAAAAACAAATCTCATCACTCGTTTGAGAAACCCAGTAAGATTAACAGCTGACTCTTCATCAAGACAATAGAAGCCAGAAGTCAGTGGCATAACATATTATAAATCTTCAAAGAAAATACTGTTAACCAAAAATCCTATATGAAAGAAATACATCAAGATAGAGAAATAAACATATACCCAGATAAACAAAAAATGAGAGAGAATTTATTGGTATCAGACCCACTTTGCAATAAACACTGAAGAGGCTTCTGCAGACTGAAAGCAAGTGATTCCAGACAGTAATTTGAATCCAAATGACAAAACAAAAAGCACTCGTAAAGATGATTAAGTAACTATAAAAAGCAGTATAAATGTATGTTTTTCTTATTTATTCTCTTAACTAATTTAAAAACCAATTGTATAAAACAATATGAGTATAACATACTGTTGGACCTATAACACATATAAATGTAATGTATTTGTCAATTATAGCATTACAAACATGGGTGGGAGAAAAAATGTATTGGTATAAGGAAATGACTCCAGATGGTAACTCAAATTCACAGGAACAAATGAAGAAAAATGCTAAATAAGAAGTTTAATACAAAAACTATAAATATATCTATTCTCTCAGCTTCTTTAAAAGATAGAAATTATATAAAGTAACAATTATAACAACATACTGTTGAGTTTGTTACATTTAAAGATATGATATGTATAAAAATAATATCACAAAAAGGAGAAAGGAATAGATCTACATAGAAGCAAAATTTCTATAACTCACTGGAATTAAGTTCATAGCAACTGATTCTGTTAAGTGAAGGTAAATATAAGTCTTGCAGTAAGAAAATAATTCAAAAAATATAGTACAAAAATTCAAAAAATGTAGTGCAAAAATTACTAAATAAATTAAAATAATCTATTAGGAAATATATACTTCATGCAAAAAGAAGTAACAAAAGAGAAAAAATGCATAAAAAAGAGAGATGTGTAGAACACAAAAGAAAAATGGCAAATATAAATCTAACTATATAAACAATATCAAACGTGAATGGATTAAACAATCTAATCAAAAGGCAGAGACTGTCAAATTCGATTAAAAAATAAACAAGGGCCAATTATATATTGTCTGTAAGAGGCAGGCTTTAAATATAAAGACATAAGAAGATTAAAAGTACAAGAATAGAAAAAGATTTGTCATTCAAACAGTAAACACAAGAAACTGGGAGTGGCTACACTAATATCAGGGAGAACAGACTTTAAAACAAAAATGTTAAGAAAGATGCAGAGAAACATTTATAAAGATAAAAAGGTCAATACATCAGAAATATATAATAATTATAAACATTTATGTATTTTACAGAAAAGCATCAAAATATATGAAGCAAAAACTATCAGAAATGAAGAGAGAAATAAACTACAACAATAATAGTTAGGGATTTAATACTATACTTTCAATAACAGATAGAACAGTTAGGCAAAAGATTGATAAAGAAATAGAAGACTTGAATAACACAGTAGAACCAGACCTAACAGACATTCATCCTTTATGCAAGAATAACAAAATTTCCATCCTTCTCCAGTGTACATAGAACATTCTGCAGGATAGAGGATATGGTGGGCCACAAACAAATTGCAATACATTATACATTTAAAAGGACAGAAAACACTACAAAGTATGTTCTCTAACAACAGGGAAATGAAAGTAGAAATCAATAACAGAAAGAAACTTGGGAAACTCACAAATACATGTAAAAATTAAATAACATACTCAGAGAAGAAATTAAAATGTAAATTAGAAAACACTTTGACATGAAAAGAAGACACAACATAACAAAACTTATGGGATGCAGCAAAATCAGTGTTTAGAAGGACATTTATAGCTCTATATGCCTACATTAAAAAAAATTTCAAATCAATAACCTAAACTTCTACCTTAAGAATCTGAAAAATGAAGGGAAAACTATATCTAAATCAAACACATGCATTAAATTATGAAGATTAAGTTGGAAATTAATAAAATATTTTTAAAACCAAAAGAAAAATCAATGGAAATAAAACCTGGTTCCTTGAAAAGATCAACAAAATTGACAATGCTTGTGGTAGGCTGAAAAATTCCCTCTGAATTAATACCCATTGTCAATTTCTGGAACTTGTGATATTTTGCATGGTAAAAAAATACGATTATCTTGAAGATCTAGAGAGAAGGATTATCTGAGATGTGGCCAAAATGCCATCACAAGTGTCCTTATAAGATAGTGGCAGAGAGAGATTTGACACAGACACACAGCGAGGAGAACAAAGAGAGGATGAGGCAGTGTGACTTTGGAGGCAGAAATTGGAGTGAAGCAGTCACAACCCATAGAATGCCAACGACTGCCACAGCCACCAGAATCTAGGAGGAAGGCATGGAGTAGATTCTTCCCCAGGGTCTCCGGAGGAAGAACACCCCCGCCAACACCTTGAATTTAGACTTCTGGATTCCACAACTATAAGAGAATAATTTTCAGTTGTTTTAGGTGATCCATTTTGTGGTAATGTTATGGCAACCAGGGGAAACTAAAACATCTTTAGCAACATTGATACAGAGAAGAAGAAAGATGTCTACAACCACTAGATTAAGAACCAGAGAGGGGTTATTACTACTGGCATTACAAATATAAAAAAGGATTATAAAGAGATTCTATGAAGAATGTGTGCCAATAAATTAGATAAGTTAAATGGAATGGATAAATACTTAGAAAGACACACACTACCAAAACTGACTCAAGAAGAAGCAGACTATCTGAATAGATTATAACAAATGAAGAGGTTTATGATTAATCAAAAACTACCCAGAGAGAAAAGCCTAGGCCTAGAGGGCTTCCCTATTGAATTCTACCAAATATTGAAAGAATTAATGCCAATTCTTCACAAAGTCTTCCAAAAAACCGAAGAAGAGGGAACACTTCCCACCTCATTTTATTAGGCCAGTATCACTTTGATACCTAAGCCAGACAAAGACAGCACAAGAAAAGTAAATTACAGACCAATATATATTATTCAACAAAATAAATGCAGCAACATGTTAAAAGAATTATGCTTTATGAGCAACTGGGATTTCTCCCAAGAACACAAAGTTGTGTTATCACATAGAAATCAGTTAAAGCAATATAGTATACTATATCCATAGATTAAAAATAAAAAATTCACATGATTATCTCAATAATCACAGAAAAAATATTTGACAAAATCCAATACCTTTTCATGATAACTTTTCATAACAAATTACAAACAGAAGGGAACTCCTTCAACTTATAAAGGACATTTACGAAAAACCCAGAGGTAACATTATATTTAATGGTGAAAGAATGGATATATTCGCTCTAAGAACAGAAAAAAGCTAAAGATATCCACTATTGATATTTCCATTCAACATTGTACTGGAAGTTCTAGCCAGCGAAACTCAGCAAGATGGAGAAATAAAAGGAAACGATATTGGACAGGAAGAACTAAAACTCTACTATTCACAGATGACTTGATCTTGTACATGCAAAATCCGGAGGAATCCACTAGAAAAAAAAACTATTAGTACTTATAAACAAGTTCAGCAAGATTGCAACATACATGATTCATAAACAAAAATTGTATTTCTATACACTTGCAATGAACAATATGAAAATAAAATTAAGATAATTCCATTTGCCATAGCACCAAAAAGAAGAATTTACCTAGGAATAAATTTAACCAAAGATATGCAAAACTTATACCCTGAAAAATATAAAACATTGTTGAATAAAATTAGAGAAAATCTAAAGGAATTGAAAAACATCTCATGTTCATGGATTGAACTACTAAATATTGTTAAGATGCTAATACTTCCCAAAATAATCTATAGATTCAATATAATCCCTAACAGAGTCTCAGATGACTTTTTTGTAGAAATTGACAAGCAGATTCTAAAATTCATATGGAATTGCAAGGGACCTAAAATAGCCAAAAATGCTGAAAAATTTGAACAAAATAGGAAGACTCACACTTTTGGATCTTAACTTACTACAAAGCTGTAATAAGCAAGACAATATAGTACTGGCATAGGACAGACATAGAGATCAATGGAGTAGAACTGAAAAATCTAGAAATAAACACTTTAGTTTATGGTCAACTGATTTTTGACAAGGGTGTCAAGATAATTCAATGGGGAAAATAATATTTTTAATAAATAGTACTGTAGGAATTGAAAATCCATACGTTGGACTCTTTTGCATATACCCAACACCACATTCAAAAATTAGTTAAAAAGGGAAGTCTAACTATAAAACTCTTAGAAGAAAATACATAGGTGTAGATCTATATGATCTTGAATTTGGCAACAGATTCTTTTTCTTTTTATTTTTTTGAAAGATAGAGTCTTGCTCTGTTGTCCAGGCTAGAGTGCTGTGGCATGATCATAGCTCACTGTAACCTTGAACTCCTGGGATCAAGTGATCCTTCCACCTCAGCCTCTCAAGTAGCTGGGGACTACAGGTGCATGCCACCAGGCCTGGCTAATTATTTTATTTTATTTTTTACAGAGATGAATCTCACTATGTTGCTCAGACTGGTTTCAAACTCCTGGCCTCAAGTTATCCTCCCACCTTAGCTTCTCAAAGTGCTGAAACTACATGCATGAGCCACTGCACACAGCCAACAGATTCTTATATACACTACCAGAAGCAATAGAAGATAAAACACATAAATTACACTTCAACAAAATTAAAAATTTTTTGTGCATCAAAGGTCACTATCAAGAAAGTAAAGATACAGCAATTTTGGGAGAAAATTTTTCCAAATCATATAAAAGATATATATGATCTTCCTAGAATATATTTTTAAAATCTTATTTAATAATAAAAAGACTCATAACCCAGTTTAAAAATGGACAAAGGATCTGAGTAGATATTTCTCCAAAGAAGATATATAAATGGCCAATAAGCACACGAAAAGCTGCTCAGTATCACTAGTCATTAGGGAAACGCAAATCAAAATCACAATGAGATACTACTTCATACCCACTAGGATGGTTATGATAAAACACACATACATATACATATTCACAATGAAAAGTGTTGCAGAGGATATGAAGAAACAGAATTCTCATGGACTGCTGGTGGGAATGTAAGATGATGCAGCCACTTTGAAAATCACTCTGTCAGTTCTTCATGATTAAACTTAGAGTTAGCACATAACTAGCAATTCCACTCCTAGCTATATACTCGAGAAATTAAAACATGCACACATGAAGAAAACTAGTACAAGAATGTTTACAGCAGCACTATTCATGACAGCAAGATGGTGGAAACAACTCAGATGTCCATCAACTGATGAACTGACAAACAATAAATAAAATGTGGTACATCCATACAATAGAATATTATTCAGCCATGAAAATGAATGAAGGATTGATAAATGCTGCAACATGGTTAAACCTTAAAAACTCTAAGTGAAATAAGCTAGTCAGAAAACACTATAATTATATGATTCTACTTATATAAAACTTCCAATATAGGGAAATCTATAGAGAAAGAAAATAATTTAGTGGCTTCTTAGAATTGAATATGAGGGAATAGGGAGGTGAATGGGTGACAGCTAAAGGATATGGGGTTTCTTTTTTGAGGGGATTAAAATATTCTAAAATTGACCATAGTTATGGCTGTACATATTTGTCAATGTACTAAAAGCTTAAATTATACACTTTAACTGGGTGATTTATATTAGCATTTTTTTTTTTTTTGAGATGAGGCTGCATTGTCAGACTCATCTCAAACTCCGGGCCTTAAGTGATCCTCCCATCTTAGCCTCCCAAAGTGCTGGGATTACAGGCATGAGCCGCAACCACACCTGGACTTAAATGGGAGATTTATATCTCCACAGAGTTGTTAATAAAATAAAATAAAATAGGGCTGAGACCACATACATTTAAATGCCAGAAAAACTACATACCTCAGAAAATTACAGTTTCTGATGAAGAGGAAAAGATAGGGAAAATAATGTAAGATTTTAAAAAGGAAGTCAGAAACACAAACCGAGAGAAAGGCAAGTGGAGAGATTTTTTTACTAATATTCACCTTATCTGTCCTGTTGGGTTACAGGTGCTACCAATACAACAGTGAGCAAAACAGACATGCTTCCCTCTGTCACGGGTTTTCAGTGAGATAGGGAGCATTAGACAGTAAATAATCAAACACATGAACAAACAAGGCAAAAACTCAGCTAGTAAAATGAGCCATGCCGCAAATTAAAAACAGTGCTGTAGGCTTCTGGCATAGACTTGTTTCTTCCTGTTCCTCTTTGCTATATGCAACTGTAAACCCTGGAAATGATGCAAGAGGTGACCAAAGGATAACTCTGAAAGGTGCTAAGAAGGTGAACTGGTTTGAGACACCAGAACTGAGGGAAGAACAAAGCAATAGGGCATCTTAGGTCCCCCTAGCAACAGAAAAATGCCTATCTGAGCTCAGCATTTCCTGAAGCCAAACTTAACAACAGAAGGCTGTCAGTTAGGCTCATTTGCCCCATAGGTGAAACAGAAGTCCCTCTGCTAACACCAGGTGAGACTGGCACCACCAGCAAGAGGGATCAATCAGGAGCCTTGTTAACAGTAAGTGGCTAAGGGAAGCATTATCTTTTCCTCTCAGGTTTTAAACTTCCTTACCCCACCCCTGCTGCCTAAGAAATACCAGGATAATCAACCAACACAAGCAAGAGGGACTTCTACAAGCGGCTCAGCCTGGCAGCTTCTTGGTCTCCAGGGGCCTGAGATCCCTCTCGCCATAAAAAGATACCAGAAATACCAGAACAATCCAAGCAAGGGGATCCCACCACATCAAGTGTTCAGCCAGGCAAGTCTCTTTGCACAGGCTGAGACTTCTTTTCCCCTCTGGGAGACACCAGGGTACCTGATGGGGAAGAACTTCCACCTCCTTAGGAAGTAACAGCATGGATCATCGGGGGCCCCAGTGCACCAGATAAACCAAGAGGACCTAACTAATATCATAAAGACTCTGAAAATGAAGGTGTCATTGGAACCAAAGCCCACAAAATAATCCCAGACGTACACATTAAACTATACAAGGTAACTGCCTGCTAAAATTAAAAAAATTTAAGTAAGATGCAGAGATTTCTAATATAATAGACAAAATGCCGAGGACGTAATAGAAAATCACCCATCTTACCAAGAACCAGAAAAATTTCAACTTGAATGAGAAAAGAAAATCACGGACAAAACACCGAGATGAATCAGATGTTGTGATAATCTGAAAAGGATTTTGAAGCAGCTATAATAAAAATGCTTTAAAAAAATCATTTATAAA
The DNA here is from genome assembly GCA_963574885.1 of Lepilemur ruficaudatus. NCBI lineage: Eukaryota > Metazoa > Chordata > Mammalia > Primates > Lepilemuridae > Lepilemur > Lepilemur ruficaudatus. The sequence continues at coordinate 87,725 of CAUYRT010087726.1, read as the reverse complement.
TTCTCTTCAAACAAATGGAAAATTTCAGCAAAGAAATAGAAGTTTTATAAAAAGAACCAATGAAAATTAAAGAACTGAAAAAATAAATTAATCAAAATGAAAAACATGCTACATGGGCTCAATACTACAACAGAGAAGACAGAGGGTAGAGATCAATATAATTTTACCCAATCTGAATAATAAAGGGAAAATAATCTAAAAAAAAAACAAAATAAAACAGAAGCAATCACATCCTCTGAGACCTGTGGGACAATGACAAAAGGTCCAATATTCATATCATCAGTGTCTCAGAAAAGGAGAATGAATGAGTGAGGCTGAAAGAATATTTGCATACATTATGGCAGAAAACTTCCCAACTTTGGGTAAATAAATGTGCAAATTCAAGACTCTGAGAAATATATCAAACAGGATAACTCCAAAGAAAAACATGCCAAGAAATATCATCATAAAATTTCTGAAAACTAAAGACAAAGAACAAATTTTGAAAGCAGACACAGTGAAATGACACGTGACCTCTAGGGGTAAAACAATATGAATGACAGTTGGATTTCTCATAAGAAAAGGACAGAAGAAAGTGTCACCACATTTTTCAAGAGATGAAAGAAAAGAATTCTCAACCTTGAATTTTTTAACTGACAAAATTATCCCTAAGAAAGGGAAAGGAAATAAAGACCTCCCAGACATTAAAAAATCTTTAAAAATTTGTCATGAGCAGACATACCCTTAAAGGTTGTCTACAAACCAATCTTACTGTTTCGTCAAACAAAAAGGAAATCATAAAAGAAGGACTCCTGGAGCACGAGGAAGGAAGAACGAGCAATGGAAAGAGTGGAAGTATAGTTCAATAGACTATGCGCTCACCATTTTTATAAGTCAGATTTGATGACAAATAAAAAATGATAACTCCACCTGACACCCAGGAAAATGATATTTAAAACTGTGAAAGTTATAGGGACCTAAATGAAAACAAGGTTCCTACATTTCACTTCAAGTGGTGAAATTTTGATATCCAGAAAATAGAGTAAGTTACTATGTACACTGTAATACCCACAGAGCTACCACTGCAAAATCTATACAAAAATATACACTTAAAACTATTAAGTAAATAAAGATGAAATCCTAAAAAAGTGTTAAATAACCCACAGGAAAGCAAAGGGGAAAAAAATCACAGAGGAAGAATAAGAGGAAACGAGCAGCAAACAAATTACAAAATGGCTCTAAACATATAAATATATGTGAATATATGTATTATTCAGGGTTCCCCAGAGAAACAGAGCCAATAAAATACACACACACACATACATATATGAGATTTATTATGGAAATTGGCTCACACAATTATGGAGGCTGAGAAGTTCCACCATCTGCCATCTGCAAGCTGTCGGGAAAGCTTGGTGGTACAATTCAGGCCAAGTCCAAAGGCCTGAGAACTACAGGTAGGGCAGTGATGGCACTGGTATAAGTCTCAGAGTCCAAAATCTTAAGAACCAGGAGATCTAATGCTGATGGCATGATAAGATAGATGTCCTAGCTCAAGGAGGTAATTCATGCTGCATCTACCTTTTGTTCTGTTTGGGCCTTAAACAGATTGGATGATGTCTGTCTACATTGGTGAGGATCTTCCTTATCTTCTTTACTTATTCTTCTAATTGAAATGGTAACTTCTGGAAACACCTTCCCAGACACCAAGAAATCATGTTTTACCAGCTACCTCTGAACATCCCTTAGGCCAGTAAAGTTGATACATAAAACTATCACAATATATTAGGTTATAAGATATTAATGATTACCTCAAATGTATGGTCTAAACACACCTAACAAAAGAAAGATACTGACATTGTGGATTTAAATAAATTGACTTAAGTATATGCTATTAATACTAACAAGAAACTCTCAAATTCAAAAATCACCAGTTTGAGTTAAGTGTGAAAAGATACCTCCAAATCAAAAATAAAAACATGGCAAAAGATATATAAACATTAATCAAAAAATGCTCAAGTGGCTATATTAATATATAATAAAGTAGACTTCAGAGCAAAGAAAGTTATTAGAGATAAATATAATAAAAAATGATAAAGCAGTGAAGAAGACATTTATGATGCTAAATGTATATGCACTGAACACTATAGCCTCAAAATACATTAAGAATAAACTGATAAGCTGAAAAGAGAAATAGGCAAATCCAGTTATAGTTGGGAATGTTACCACTCTCCCTTGGCAAAGGAGAAATTCAGAAGAGATGTAAAAGATCTGAACAATACAGTCAATCAACAGAATCTAATTGACATAGATAGAACAACTCAGTCCTAAACAGCAGAAGCACACGTTTTTTTTCATGTTCTCATGTAATGTTGACCAAGATAGACCCTTATCTAGTTCCTCAAAACACACTGCACAGATTTGAAAGAATTTAAATCATACAAAGTGTGTTCCCTGGCCTTAATGGAATCAAACTAGAAACTAACCACAGAAAGACAACAGGAAAATCTCTAAACAAAACACTTCTAAATAATCCACAGTTCAAAAAAGAAATCTATTTTAAAAAAACCATATAACTGAATGTAAATGAAAATAAAACATATCCAAATATGTGATTTACATCTTAAGCAATACTGAGAGAGAAAATGATAGCACTAAATAATTACATTAGATATGAGGAAGGTCTCAAATCAGTAATCTGGTTTCCTACATAAAGAAACTGAAAAAAATTAAAAGGAAAATAAAAAGCCAAAGCAAGCAGAAAAAGGAAGGTAGTAAAGAGAAGAACAGAAATCAATGACATTCAAAAGAGAAAAATAATAGATATAAATAATAGATATAAATCAATGAAATGAAATGAAAAGCAGATTTTTTTTAAAAAAATTAATAAACTTCTTGCAAAAAACGAAAGATTACACAGATCATCAATATCAGGAATGAAACGGGTTTTCACTATAAACCTTGCAACCGTTAAAAGGATAATAGAAGAATAATACAATTTTACTCTCATAAATTTGAAAACTGGAAAGAAATTGACTATTTCTTCAAAAAACCACAAACTACCAAAACTCATACAAGATGAAACAGATCATTTGAAAAGTCCCATAGCCATCTAAAAACAGAATTCATGGTTAAAATCTCTAGAAAAATAAATTTCTACACTCAGATAGTTTCACTGGAGGCATTTTCAAAATATTTAAAGGAGAGTTAACACCAATTTTATACAATCTCTTCCAGAAACCAGAAGAGGAAAGGAATACCTCTCAATTCATTTTGAGGCTAGTATTACCTTAATATTAAAAAAATTAAAAATAAATAAGAAAACTACATACTAACATCTCACATAAATTTAGACAGAATTATTCAACAGAATATTGTCAAACCAAATCCAATAACATATAAAAATAATAACATATCATTGCCAAGTAGCATTTGTTTCAGATATGCAAAACTAGTTCAATTACAAAATCAAGTTATGTAATCCAACATATCAACAGTCTAAGGAACAAAAATCTTATGATCACATCAATTAACAATGAAAAAAATAGTTGACAAAATCCTCCACTCATTCACAGTAAAAGTTGGGAGTAGAGGAAAATTACCGCTGCTTGATAAAGAAAATCTACAAATAACTGACAGCTAACATTATACCTAATAATGCAAGGCAGAATGTTTTCCCCTAAGATTAAGAACAAGGCAAGATTTTTTTTCTCTATCCTCTATTGTTCAACATAGCACTGAAATTCTATCCAGCAGAATAAGGCAAGAAAAATAAATAAAATTATACTGACTGAAAAGAGAGAAATTGCACTGTTATGATTTGCAGATGACATGATTTTATACATAGAAAATCCACAGGAATCTATAAAAAACTTCTAGACTTATTAAGTGCTTTCAGCAAGGTCACACACAGCCTATAAGATCTATGCACAAACATTTCTGTATACTAACAATGCACATATAGAAACTGTATTTTTTTAAAAAATTGTGATTTCTCCAAAAAAAATTCAATACATAAGTATACACTTAACAAAACTGTTACAAGATCTGTGTGCTGAAAATTACAAAATGGTAATGAAAGAAATCAAGGCAACCTGAATGAATTGAAAGACATGCCATGTTCATGGATTGGAAGGCTCAGCATAGTAAGTATGTCCATTCTCCCCAAGTTGATCTATAGGTTTGATGTAAGACACTGTGGTGGTAGTGGAGAAATAGACATATATGTCAATGAAACAGAATAGAAAATTCAGAAATAGATCTACAGAAAAATGCTCAACTGATATTCTAAAAAGGCAAAAAAGCAATTCAATGAAGCAAGGACAGCCATTTCAACAAATGGTTGCTGGAGCAACTGAATATAGGTAATAAAAATCACAGGTAATAAATAGGTAAAAATAATAGGTAATAAAAATGAACCTAAGCCCCAAACTTTATTTTTAAAATTTACTCAAAATAGATTACACAGTTATAAAACATAAAACTATAAAACCTTAGGACATAAACAGGAGAAATCTTACAGATATAGGGCTTGTCAAAACATTCTTAGACTTGACACCTAATTAATAATCCATACAGAAAAAAACTGATAAAATTAAAAACTTATCAATTGATATATTTTAAAACTTTTTTTCTATGAAAGACCAAATCAATAGGATGAAAAGACAAGCTACAGATTGGAAGAAAATATTTATAAGCCACGTACAATATAAAGAAATAATATCTAATACATATAAAGAAATCCCCTACATCAACAAAGTGGAAAGGTCTCAAATAAACAACCTATTGTTACACCTCTAGGAACTAGAAAAACAAAGACAAACTAGACCCAAAATTAGTAGAAGGAGAAAAATAACAAAGATCAGGGCAGAAATAAAATAGACATTAAAAACATATAAAAGATCAATGAAACAAAGAGTAGGTTTTCTAAAAAAGATAAACAGAATCAACAAACCTTTCACCAATCTAAGAAAAAAGAGAAAAGACTCAAATAAATAAAATCATAGACAAAAAAAGAGACATTGTAACTGATACCACAGAAATACAAAGGATCATAGGAGATTATTATGAACACCTATACGATAACAAATTGGAAAATCTAGAAGAAATGGATAAATTCCTGAACACATACAACCCACAAAGATTGGATCATTAAGAAAGAGAAATCATTAAGAAAGAGAAAACTTGAACAAACTAATAACAAGTAACAAGATTGAAGCAGTAATTAACACTCTCCCATAAAAGAAAGCCCAGGACCTGGTGGTTTCACTGCTAAATTCTACCAAATATTGAAAGAAGAAACAATACCAATTTTTCTCAAACTCTTCCCAAACTTCAAGAGGAGGGAATACTTCTAAACTCATTCTACAGGACCAGCCTTACCCTGATACCAAAACAAGACAAGGACACAACATCAACAACAAAAAATTAAAGGCCAATACCTCTGATGAATATAAACATAAAAATCATCAACAAAATACTAGAAAAACAAATCCAACAACACATTAAAAAGATCATTCATCATGATAAATTGAGATTTACCCCAAGGATGCAAGGATGGTGCAGCATATGCAAATCAAATAATGTGATATATCCCATTAATGGAATTAAAGACAAAATCAATATGATCATTTCAGTAGATTCAGAAACAGCGTTCGATAAAAGTCAACATCACTTCATGACAAAAATGCTGAACAAATCAGATATAGAAGGAACATACCTCAACACAATGAACTCCATATATGACAAACGCACAGCTAACATCACAGTGAACAGGGAAAAGTTAAAAGATTTTTTTTTTTGTAAGATCTAGAACAAGACAAGGATTCCTACTCTCACCAATTTCATTTGACATAGTATTAGAAGTCTTAACCAGAGCAACGCAAGACAAAAAAATAGAGGGCATCCAAATTGGAAAGGAGGAAGTCAAATTGTTTCTGTTTGCAGACAACATGATTTTATATATATAGAAAATCCCCAAAACAAAAAATCTATTAGAACAAATAAATGAATTCAACAGAGTTGCAAGATACAAAATTAACAGCCAAAAATCAGTAGTGTTTCTACATGACAGTAACAAACTATTAGTATCTGAAAAACAAATCAAGAAAGCAATCCATTTGTAATAGCAATAAATAAATAAATAAAATACCTAGGAATAAATTAAATCAAGGAAGTAAAAGATCTCTACAATGAAAACTATAAAACACTCATGAAAGAAATCAAAGATGAAAACAACCACCACATGTACTCCCTAATAATTTGGAACTAATCCAAATTAGTGCACACATGGGCACAGAGAGAAGTGGAAGTCACTGGAAATCAAGAAGAGGAGAAGGGAAAGGAGAAGGATTAAAAACCTGCCTAACAAGTACAACGAACATTATTCAGGTGATGGGCACACTAATAGCCCTGACTTAAGCATTATAAAAGCTATTCATGTAACAAAAACATTTGTACCCCTTTAATATTTTGAAATAAAAAGATGACGGTGACATAAGAAAATGGAAAGATATCCCATATTCAAGGATTGAAAGAATTATTAATAGTATCTTTAAAATGTCCATACTACCCAAAGCAATATGCAGATTCAATGCAATCCCTATCAAAATATCAATGACATTCTTCACAGAAATAGAAAAAAAAATCCTAAAATCTATATGGAACTACAAAAGACACCAAATAATCAAAGGAATCTTGAGCAAAAAGAACAAAGCTGGAAGCATCATACCACTTGACTTAAAAATACACTACAAAGGTGTAGTAACCAAAACAGCATGATACTGGCATAAAAAGAGACACATTGACCAATGGAACAGAATACAAAAACCAGAAACAAATTCACTCATTTACAGCCAACATATTTCCAACAAAGGTGCCAAGAACATATAGCAGGGAAAGACAGTTTCTTTAATAAACGGTGCTGAGAAAACTGAACATCCACATGCAGAAGAGTGAAGCCAGATGCTTATTTCTCATCTTGTACAAAAATCATCTCAAAATCGATTAAAGACTTAAATGTAAGACCTGAAACTCTAAAACAACTAGAAGAAAATGCAAGGGAAACACTTTACAACATTCGTTTGCGCAAATATTTTTTGTATAAGACCTTGAAAGCACAAGCAACCAAAGCAGAAATAGACAAATGGGATTCCATCAAACTAAAAAGCTTCTGCACAGCAAAGAAAATAATCAACAGAGCAAACAGATAATTTACAGAGTAAGAGAAAATATTGGCAAATGATGCCTCTGCCAAGGGGTTAATATCCAGAGTATATAAGGAACTTAAAAAACCAGATATAGATATAGATAGATAAATATAATTAAAAATGGACAGAAGATTGGAATATACATTTCTCAAAAAAATAAAAAGACATGCAAATGGCTAGCAGGTATATGACAAATGCTCAACATCAATAATCATTGGGGAAATGCAAGTCAAAACCACGATGAGATATCACCTCACCCCAGTTAGTATGGCTATTATAAAAAAGACAGAAAAATAACAAAACAAACAAGGATTTGGAGAAAGAGAAACTCTTATACACCGCTGGTAGGAATATAAATTAATACAGCCATTATGGAAAACAATATGGAGATTCCTCAAAAAATTAAATATAGAACCACCATATGACCCAGCAATTCCACTACCGAGTGTACATACAAAGGAATTAAAATCAATGTGTCAAAAAGATATCTGCACTCCCATGTTTACTGCAGCACTATTCACAATAGCCTGGGCATAGAATCAACCTAACTGTCCATGAGTATATGAGTGAATAAAGAAAATGTGGTATATGTACACAATGGAATACCATCCAGCTATAAAAATGTGTGAAATTCTGTCATTTGTGGCAATATGGATGAACCCAGAGGACATAATGTTAAGTGAAATAAGCCAGGAAGAGAAAGACCAATATTGCATCATCTCATTTATATTTGGAATACAGGAAAGTTGATTACACAGTAGTAGAGAGTTGAATGGTGGTTAACAGATGTTACTAATGTTGAGCGTTTGTCAGAGGATAGAAAGGGGAGGAAGGGGAGGAAGAAAGGGAGAGGCCAGTCAAAGTTACAAGTTACAATTAGATAGGAAGAATAAACTCTAGTGTTCTATTACTCAGTAAGATGACTATAGCTAATAATGCATCGCATATATCAAGATAGCTAGAAAGCACATCTTGAAAGTTATCACCACAAAGAAATGATAAAGGTCTGAAGTGACAGATATGCTAACTATCCTGATTTGATCTTATACAATGTACTGTACTCCATAAGCATATATAATTATTATGGATCAGTTATAAACAAAATAAAAATTTAAAAAAGACATCCTAAAATTCAATAGTAAATTTTTTTTAAAAAATCCAATTAGAAATGGACAAATACATGAATATAGACTCACTGAAAATAATAAACAGATGGCAAATAAACATATGAAAAGAGGTTCAACATCTTTAACAATCAGAGAAATAGAAAAACTACATACCTATCAGAATAGCTATAATTTAAAAAAAAAAGAGAAGAAAAGTACACATTGCTGAGATGTAATTTATAGGTAGATTTGTTGTTATTATCTTTGTATTTACTTGAATTACTTGAACTTTTATAATGCGTTACTTAAAAGATCATAGTCATTTATTTGACAATATAGTGTAAAATAAGCAATATTTCTACTATACTAATCTTGTCAAATACCGTGAGTCCCTTATATACAATTTAGGAAATAAACTAAAAATGTTAGAACATCCGAAAGAGAACAGCCAGTATGAGATATTTAAGGAAACCTGAATTAAAGTACAGTATTTGGGGATAAAGATCAGAGTCATCTTTAAATTATTTGAGGGCTTTCACAATAGAAGTGAAAGTGGATATCATGCACTTTGTTCTAGAAACAAAAGCTATGGGTAGAACTTACATGGCAACAGATTTCCTGATAATAAATCTGCCTCACAAAGTACAGGGCGAGTTTAAGCGGAGGCAGGACAAATGTTAGGTCAGGAATGTTGTAGAAAGGATGTCTACAATTCAGAGGGAGGCCACAATTGTGGAATACTAAGGTCTGCCTAACTAGAATTCTGCGTTTCATAAAGGAGAGTCTTCTAACTACTTTTTATTGCAATTTTTCTTGTATTGAGGGTTTCTGGCACCTTCTGACCTATCCCTTTGTATCTGCTACCTCTGGGAGGTGCTCTCTCAAAGACAGATTGCAGGTAGCTTTGATCTGATGCTTTAAGATGGAAAACAATAAGTAAATGCAAAGCTAGGTGCCTAAACCTTTTAATGCATAAATTATTGACAATCCTTTCTTTCTCCAGCATGAACCAGAGAAAGGATTCTCTGCATTCATCCCTAGCTTTTTGAAAATGTAACTGGAACATTTCTAGGGCAAAAACATGGCATCTGTTCATGCTAGAGTTGTCAATAACTGTGTCAAATAGCACTTGTCATGTGACAGAAGAGAGCCCCACGCAATGACCTTCGTCACCTCTGGTCCTCAGCTCTCAATCTGAGGTGGTTGATACCACTTTCTGTAGCAGACCTTTTGGACACAGCAGAGACTGTTTACTCCTTTCACTCCTCCAAGACAATATTCAGTCGGACAGAGGACCAGTGATAGCAACTGCTATTAAAAGGAACTGTCACTCATTTTACACAATTTCCGAAGTATTTGGAAAATTATGTGAATAAAGTTTTTAAACAAATATGTATAATGGAGTCATTCCTCTACAACAGCATTTAAAGGTGTTTTCTTTCAGCATTCGCTTAAGGTTTCTCTCTCCCTCTTTTAGTGTTCTAATTTTGGACATTCCATGGTGATCCGCAGTATGTCATGCCTTGTTCTGTGCTACATCTGTGCCGTGTATACACACTTCCATTAATAGATACATCATACTGGATGCACCTTTAGTTATAAAATACAGTCATCCTACTTTGCAGGGTTATTATGAATGTTAAAGAACCTGCCAGTAAAAAAATCTGACAGAGAACTACTTTTATTTTATAGGAATTATCCTTCTAGACTGCAAGCTCCCCTAGGGCAGGATCCATGATCAATTCATTTGTAATGGATATGAATTTGCTTCACAACTCTCAAGGGCATGAAATATCACCTTAATTTATGTTTTTAATTCAAACTAAATCTTCCAAATCCTCGCTAGGTGTTTGCCTGGCCTGCCACTACCATGGTAATGTTTGACAGTCCCAGGATCCTGAGACTGTCCATTAATATGGAGATGGTCTCTGCTTTTACTTCTTTGAGCTGGTTACCAAAAAGCTTCTTAACTAAATTCAAGTGGTTTTAAGCTGGGCACAGTGGCTCACATCTGTAATCCTAGCACTCTGCGATGTCAGGAGTTCAAGACGAACCTGAGCAACAGTGAGACCCGTCTCTACAAAATATAGAAGAATTAGCTGGGTGTGGTGGCACATGCCTTTAGTCCCAGGTTCTCAGGAGGCTGAGGCAGAAAGATCACTTGAGCCCAGGAGTTTGAGGTTGCTGATGAGCTATGAGGATGCCACTGCACTATTGCCAGTGTGACAGAGTGAGATCTTGTTTCAAAAAAAACAAAAATGTGGTGCTAGAAAATGCAAAATCATTTCTGTCCACAGCACCTCTTTCCCCATGCCTCCCTTGGCACCACCGTGCTTCTTAAGATCAGCAGCTCTTTTGTGCCAGCTCTTCCCACACCCTTTCTTTGGTCCCTTCACCTCTTGGGACGTGGATTCAGCCACCCTATGGATCCTAGTCCACAGCCTAGCTCTTTACCTCCCTGAATTACAAGTATTTAAACTCTCTCCTAGAACATGGGGAGGCCTAGATCCCAGCATGCCCCCATCTCCCTTATCTTCTTGAAGCATGAGGGGAGGGAATGAGGAGTAGCAGGGTGATTCACGATGAGCCCACAGAAAAACAAAACCATGATTCTGTTTGCAGGTTATCCCATCATTCACGTTTGCATCCCCAGTTCCTAACAGAGAGCCCGACATAGCTTAGGCACTCACAAATATAAAATGTGTGTGAAGGAACCATAGGCAATGCAGGTGAACTTGCACTAGGCATGCCAACTATACGGTCCTAGAATACAGCTAGTCCACGGTTAGTTACAGAACTTGGTGATTTTTATTAAGCATACATGTGATGATCCTGCTTAACTCCTTGGTTATGCCACTGAGAGTTCCAAGTTCTAAAGCCAAAGTTAGCCAAACTTCTCCAAGCAAGATAACAGGACACCCAGAACTTAAGGGCCACTGTAGTTCATACTCAGCTCTGTAAATACATATGTCTTAGGGGGCCAGACAAATGCCAGGTTGTCATGTCTAGCATTCGATATGGTAAATCAGTAGAATCAAGTAAAAACAACTTCAGGTATCTGAGAGCTACGTTTTCCAAACAGCTCCTTAAGTCTCTCAAAGTCATTAAAATTTTAACCATTTTGAATGAATATCTATCTAGAATATATTAGGTAGATCCCTGTGGTCTTGAGGAAATAACAGCAGACACAGTTTAATCTTTATGTGATAATTTAATCATTACAAAGAGTCACTATTCCAGTCCACATAAACAGTAGTGCTTTGGGGGCACTTTGGGGTGAATTGGGCTTTTTGTATGAAAGGAAATGATCCTGACTGCTGGGTTTTCTTAAACCCACAGGCATCTGTCATTCATTACTTTTGGGTGTTTTCTTTGTAAACATTTTTCTCACTTGTTGCTTGATAATGGGATATGATAATAACCATTGTCTTTTCTGCATAATTTTTAAATTTTTTGCTTATGTTACTAAAGCTTAGAATATGAGAAACCAAACATCTTTTTTAAGAATAAATAAGAATAAATACTCTCTGATTTTGATTGAGCTGATATTTTGATACCTATTTTTGCTAAAAACGACATTCAATTTGGGTTCCTTTGGGTTCACGGTTGTGTTGAGGCCGTGATATTGGGGCTAGCTGACTTTCATGTATTTACAGGGTGCATTGCGTTTTTCAGAGCAATGTCATAGTTTTGAACCATTTGCTTCTCATACTAATCCTGTGACTATTATTTGATATATCTTATAGATGGGAGCCTGAAGTTTAGAAGGTCCAGGTCCCCATGGTCAATGAAGTGTACTAAAACTCCATCCTCTGCCTTTTGATCCCATAGTCTGATGCAGTGCCAAGCTCACTACACTCTGCAAACATTCTGGGCTATTAAAAACTAATTGACCCCATAGGGTCTGAAAATCTTGTAAATGACAAAACAACTGATGGATTTTTTTAGCTTTTCATATATTTAGAGTTAAATCTCAATAATTAATCCAGACAGATATATGCACACTGACTAGAAGTTTGGGAACTAGAAGAAATTAAGCAATGTCAAAGGAGACCAAGAAGAAAGCAAATATTAGATGAATAGACAGATGATAGATGACAAATGGCTAGAAATAGAAATAGAAATGGAAGTATGTTTACCTGTGATGACTTTATTACATTTCCACTGTCAGCTGAAGTGAATATTAAATATTAATAATTCCAAAGTAATTCATGTAAAATAAGAAACCCAAGTATACTCTGTAGGCCCCTACACATTTTTACGTGCCTGGTTGCCATTTCATGGGTGGCAATTTTTTTTTTCACCCTTGCTGTCCATGAGGAACAATGTACGCAAATTTCATTATTTTCATTCCAGTTTTCTTGCTTTCCTTTTCTACATTATTGGAATGCTTTCTTCCTTCTGACAAGCCAAACCCTAATCACCCTTCAGGATTCAGCTGAACTTACAACTTGCATTAGGTACCTTCTGTGATTTCCACAGAACTCCCCTGTCTCTTCTTTCTTCTCACTCATCCAACACCTCCAGCCCCAATCTCTCATCTGTGGTTTCAGGTCTAACAACTCTTGACCTGGTTGGATGATACACTTCTCAGATTAAAGACTGTAGCTTATATTTATAGTATGGCTTTTCTAATTGTACTTAGCAAAAGGCTAGTTATATAATCATTGGTCACGTACCTTTCACTGTACCTGTGACCCTTGCACCTCTAACTACCACCACCTGGCTCCCCCTCTTCCATGTATCTAGCTCCCACCAGGCTCTGGTTATGCCATTTTCTCTCTTCACCCCTTCACCCTTAGAGATAGCAATGGCTTTCCACTGGGTTGCTTATTTCTAAAAGCAGCTCTATCTCTTGTTTATTCACTTAACCCTGCCCACACCTCTGCTAGTAGTCCCTCATTATACATTTTTAATTTGAACAATCTGGGGTACATTTGTTTCCTGCTAGGATCCAGACTGGGGCAGCCTTGTTTCTTTAAAATATTATGAAAGGTTGCTAAAAGTTCATGTATACTTGGGAGAGGAGCATATAGCAGAGAGACGGGGAAAGGTCGTGAGAAACCATCTGACCCCTGAAAGAAACTTCAGTTTCCTATGACTTTTCCATTCCCATAAGGCATGTTCATGGCTTTCCTTATTCTGTGATGTCCCTGCGTCCTTGCAGTCTCCGCTTTCACCCTTTCACTATTGCCATAGGTAAACATTTTTTCTTGATGGATATTTACTGTCTGTGTTTGAAATTTCTGATGCTTAGAATCCCCTTACACCTTTCTGTGTTTAATGTTCAGGACACAAACAGATCTCTGAAAAGGAGAAGATCAAGTCCTCAGAATAAGCATCACAAAGATCACCAATTTGTCTATGCCGAACTACACTCCATGCTCAGCATGCACACCGTTGGCACATTCACGGGAGAGACTGTGAGTAATAAGATGAGTGTATAACTGCAGGGCATCTTCCTTACCAGTACAGATATCCAGCTGCTTCTGATCAGTTCTGCACACATTCTCAGACAACCGTACTCTGGCCCCATCCATGTACGCTGATCTTACTTCTCAGACAAGACCTACTTCTTTCTCACTGTGCTTGCACATCATAGAACACAAGAATGGATGGCATCGAGGGACCATCTCACTCTGGCTCCTTCATTTTATAAATAATGCCAGCAAAGCCCTAAAACGCTGTGGCAGGTAGGCAGGCATGTGCAGTGCTTAAAGGCTCGGATCATGAAGTTGGGTTTCTTGGGAGTTTATAACATTGCTCCATCACTTACCTGTACAAACTTGGGCAAGTTACTTTACTTCTCTGTGCCTGAGTTTTCACATCCATATAATGAGGGTGATAATAGTATCTACCAGGGGGTTGCTGTAAGGATTAAATGAGATAATACCTTATAACATAAAACATGCCTGTAACCAGGAAATGGATTGAGGATATTAGAATGAAAATCAAATCCACACATTGCCATGCATAATTAATCCTTAGTAACCCTGAAGAAAAGAGAATCTTCTTCTCAGATGATAAAACAGCAGTTCACAGAGTTTAAGTAACTTGGCCAAAGTCACAATATTCTCGCTCAATGGAAAAGATTCAAACACAAATCTCCCTGATTCCAAAGTCCATGCCACTCACACTTTCTCATGCTGTGACCTCTTTATTCTGAACTCTAAGTTCGTCAGCTCTTCCTATGGCCCTTTCCAATGTTCAGTCGATGTCCCTGAGATTCATTTTCCTCAGGTTACTGTTAACACATCTCTTCCTTGGGTTCAAAAATGCTAACTAGCACAACAACACACTCTCTAATATTTCTTTTGCCTTATTTTTATTCACATTACTTATCACTACCTGACATCATACTGTATATTTGTTTATTTTCCAACTTCCCCACTGAGATTGTAAATTCCATGCAAGTTAAGGACTATTGTCAATTTTCTCCATTGCTGTATCCATAGTACATAGGGTGCAGTCTAGAACATGGTAGGTTCTCAAAATTAATTTTGATGAGAACTAAATGAATGAATAAGCAAATGGATGGATGGATGACATTCTGTCAGTAAGTACTGGAGAGAAGTGTAATCAACAAAAACACTCTGCATGTCTATTGCTTTCTTTCCAGGCTCATAGTCACAACCATTTACTAGAGCATAAAACTCACACATTAGAGATCTCCACTTTTTTATGCACTAGCATTTAAAGTCATTTTCCATATCAAGGCATACACAGAGCAGTAAAAACACTTTCTCACTTTCTGTCACTTTCCTCATTCTCTATCCCTACTTAAAGACGTATTGTGCATCAGAAAGACAAATCTTGCATGTTCTCACTCCTACGCGGGAGCAACATATTAAAAACAATTGATCTCATGGAAACAGAGAGTAGAATGATGGTTACCAGAGGCTAGGAAGGGTGCCAGGGAGTGGGGGATTAAATGGGGATGGTTAATGGGTGAACAATATAGTTAGATAGTTAGAAGGAACAATATTTGATAGCACAACAAAATGGCTATAATCAATAATAAGTCAGGGTATACTTTAAAATAACTAAAAGAGGGTTAATGGAATGTTCCTAACACAAAGAAATGATAAATGCCTGAAGTGACAGATGCCCCATTAACCTGATTTGATTAATTTACATTGTATGCCTGTATGAAAACATCACATATACCTCATAAAAATACACAACTATTGTGTATAGATAATAATTAAATTTTTTTAAAAAGTATATTTATTCATTTTATTCAGCAAAATTCATTTAGAACCTAGTATGATCCAGGCCCAAGATGCCTGACATAGTAGAGCTCACATTTTATATTAATAGGGGGAAACAATGAACAATAAACATAATAAATAGATTATCCAGTATATTGGAAGTTTGTATATGCTATAGAGGAGATATTGAAAGTATAAGGAATATTGGAATATTTGGGAATTGGTTATTTTAGAATTGTTTTATATTTGTTAGCCCATACCTCCCCTGGGAAACAACTTTATCAATTAGAATACAGCACTTTTTTTCATTTTATATTGATAATATAAAGGGAAATCTTACAGTGCTCATTCATTTCCAAAATTACTTAGGTCAATATATTTTAGCCTGCCTCTTCAGTGAGATTGTTATTAATAACAATGTGAATAGATTTTTTAAAAATTTAATTTATTATTTGTTTATTTTATTTCAGAATATTTTCGGGGTACAAATGTTTTGGTTACATACATGGATTGCTTTTGTACTGTTTTTTTTTTTTTTTTTTTTTGCTTTTGTACTGTTTGAGTCAAAGTTACAAGTGTGCCCATCACCCAGACAGTGTATACTGTACCTGTTAGGTATGATTTCACCCATTCCCTCCTCCCCCCTCCTACCTGCATGATTTCCATTGAGTTTTACTTCTATTTGTGCACATGAGTGCTGATCAGTTAGTTCCAGTTTAATAGTGAGTATATGTTCATTTTTCCATCCTTGTGATAGTTCACTTAAAAAAAATGGTCTCTAGTTCCATTCAGATTGTTGCAAAAGGTATTAATTAATTTTTTTATGGCTGAGTAGAACTCCATGGTATTTATATACCACATTTTATTAATCCACTCATGAATTGATGGGCACTTGGGTTGATTCAACATCTTTGCGATTGTGAATTGTGCTGCAATAAACATTCGAGTGCAAGTGTCATTTTGATAAAATGACTATTTTTCTTTTGGGTAAATATCCAGTAGTGGGATTTCTGGATCAAATGGCAGGTCTGCTTTTAGTTCTTTAAGGAATCTCCACACTATTTTCCATAGAGGTTGCGCTAGTTTGCAGTCCCACCAACAGCGTGTGTTCTTTACACTCCGCATCCACTCCAGCATCTATTGCTTTGGGACTTTTGGACAAAAACCATTCTCTCTACAGTTAGGTGATATCTCATTGTGGTTCTGATTTGCATTTCTCTGATGATTAGTGACGTTGAGCATTTTTTCATATGTTTATTGGCCATTAGTCTATCTTCTTTTGAAAAACTTTTGTTCATCTCTTTTGTTCTCTTTTTAACAGGGTTGTTTGATTTGATTGAGTTCCTTGTAGATTCTGGTTATTAGCCCTTTATCAGATGTATAGCATGCAAATATTTTCTCCCATTCTGTAGGTTGTCTATTTGCTCTGTTGATCGTTTCCTTGGCTGTGCAGAAGCTTTTTTATTTAATCAAGTCTCATTTATTTATTTTTGTTGTTGCTGTGATTGCCCTGGGGGTCGTCTTCATAAATTCTTTGACTAGGCTGATATCTAGAAGAGTTTTATTTTTAAAAATTAAAAACTTACTGTACTTGACTTTTGCTAGCACATTTCAAAACCAGTCTCCTAATCATGGCATAGCAGCCTCTTTTCTAGCTACTCCATTTTTTTAATATAATTTTTATTTCAAAATATTCGGGGGTACAGTGTTCTTGCTACATGCATGAATTGTATAATGTTGAAGTCAGAGTTGTTAGTGTGCCCCTCACCAGAATAGTATACATTGTATCTGAGAGATAAGTTTTTATTCCTCAATCTCCTCCCAACTTCCCCCCCTTTTTAGTTTCCAATGTCCATTACACCACTTTATGACCAGGTGTATCCATTGGTTAGCTCCCGCTTATTAGTGAGAATATATGGTGTTTGTTTTTCCATTTCCAAGTACTTCACTTAGGATAATGGTCTCCAGTTCCATACAGTCTCAAGTTGCTGCAAATGACATTATTTCATTCCTTTTTATGGCTGAGTAATACTCCATGGTATATATATATACACCACATTTTCTTTATCCACTCATCAATTAATGGGCACTTAAGTTGATTCCTCATCTTTGACATTGTGAATTGTGCTGCAATAAACATTCAGGTGCAGATGTCTTTTGATATAATGACTTTTTTTCTTTTGGGTAGATACCCAGTAGTGGGATTGTTGGATTGAATGGTAGGTCTACTTTTAGTTCTTCGAGGAATCTCCATATTGTTTTCCATAAAATTTGTACTAATATATACAGTCCCACAACAGCGTATAATCATTGCCTTTTCAATGCATTCACACCAAGATAATATTGTTTCTTGATTTTTTAATAATGGCCATTCTGTTAAGGGTAAGGTGGTATTTCTTTGTGGTTTTAATTTGCATTTCCTTGATGATTAGTGACACTGAGCACTTTTTCATATGTCTGTTGGCCATTTGTATATTTTCTTTTGAAAAAACTCTATTTTGTTTTAAAACTAACTCTGCTCATTTCCTGGTATGTGTCAAATCTTAATTATTATTGTCTGTTTTATATTGAACAAAAGTATACTGACTTGAATTCATCTAATAATAACTTCCACTTCTTCCTATCACTTAGCTGTTCAAGTTAAAATTGATTCTTTCTAAACGGCTGGGTCCCAATAAAATCGTTACAAACCATTTGTTTTTGATTTCTGCATGGTACAATGTAGAAGAAAATTAAATTGTCCCAGTTCTTGCCTTCTCGGTTCTTAAAATTTAACACAAATAATGATGTAAGAAGTTAGTTATATTGGGACACAAATCACATGCAAATAACCAGTTCATGAGTTGATGCCAGTGGAAACAAACCAATCTGTATACCAGCCTTGGTATGCAACAGTGAACTTTTCTAGTCTCAGTTTTACTATTTGCTATTTTTTTCTACTTTGAATCCTCCTCCACCTTTTGTATTAAAATTGCGTATCTCATTGGATGACTTCCCAAGTTCCTAACTACACTCAGGCTTGGAGATTCCAATTTTTCAGGCAGCTCACAAAACAAAGGTGCTCAGTATAGCTTTGTGAGAGTGTGTAAATGCTTGTTTATATATGTTTCCAGGGTGTTGGAAGTTTACATTGTGAGGTCTCAAGGATGTAACATACAGCCACTACATCCTCAAACAACATATGATCAGGAGGTTTAGTTATAGAACACAGCTGTTAAATAATAGATTTTAAACTCAGTTCCCTAAACATGTTTATATAGTCATCATATACCACGCATAATACATTGACTTAAATTTCATATAAAAAGGTAATCTACTCTTTTGTTAACAATGGTAACCTCTACTTGTCTAAATTTCCCAAATTTTTATAATGATCAACAATTGCTTTTATAATTGGAAATATTATTTAAAAAGCAATGCATTTCCAATCCAACATATAGGTAACCATAAGAATACCAATAACTTGCTCTCCATCAGAACCCTCAGCAAACTATCATTAGTTTGTAATTTAACTCAATTATCTTTTTTTTTTTCAGACTTAACAAAACTTCAATCCTGACCCCCAAAGTTTGCATACATATGCATATGCCCCATGGCTCCTTCCTCATCACATACCAACCCTAAGTCATTAGCATGAACATGCCTTACTTAATTGAGCCTGACCCAGGTCTGTAAGCATTATGCAGAACACAAGAGAACAAATGGGAGGAAAATTCCTATTAAGCAGCTCAGCTTTGAGGATCCTATGGCCATTCTGCCATTTAAAGCCTTGGTAAAGCAACTGAAAAAAATAATCCCAGATAATCGGGCAAAAATGGGTTGATACCTCAAAATATCTAAGTCCATGTTCTTTTAAAGTAATAGTACCTTGCAATTATTAAGTACTTAATCTATGCCAGCCCCTTATTCAGGCTGCTACACGGATTATCTCTTACTGTCATGACAACACTGTGAAAATATTTTTATCCCATTTTAAAGAGGGGTTTAGGACTCCAGAGAGATCAAGTGACTTGCCCAAGGCCAACACAGGCAGTAAATAGCAAAACTGGAAATAATAACCGCTGTTTGCCAGACTCCAGGCTCCGGTTACTTCCTTTATACCCAAGTGGTCCATACTGGGTAGTCATGACTCTGTCAGGAAATTCAAAGGATAAGGGCCAGAAATGCAAGGAGAGAAACTAATGTGTTCTAGAATTGTCTTTCCTACCTGCCCCTACATCTACCTAGGTGAATTCTTTAGGATGAGGGAATTTGATAAGGAAATGTGTAATCAAGTAGAACTAGAAAGTCCTCATGAACTGGACACATACTTGGCCAGCAGTGCTTTATTTCACAGGTTGATTTTTAAGAGTTCTCTTTTCAGCATTTTCTTCTTCCCTCCCTCCCCTCCTTCCTGCCTTTCTTTCTCCCCTCTCCAACTGCTGGTTCTACAGTCTAAATCAAGCCCCACTGTAGGTCATGTATGCATCATTTCTTCTCTTTTCTCTCAAAATGCTTGGCCTTACAATATGTGTGGAAGCAGAATGCACAGAAATTAGCTGGTGTGGTGGTGGCAGGGGGAGAAAGAACAAGGAGGAGGAAGAAGAGAAAGGAAGACAGAGAAAATGAACCTTACTGTAGCTCCAGACAAACAAAATCAGCCTTCTAAGATTAAAAGAACATGTAGGGACATTTTGTACAGTGTAGGTGGTAACAACCTACACATAGGTCTGGCTGTGTGGAGAGGTGAACCTTTCCCTCTTGCGATTTCAGCCATTTCTTTTGTGAAATCCAGGGGATGGATTTTGATTTCCAAACCCCCAACCCCCCATATAGCTTTAACATTCTGTGGTTCTTACAGTACCTACTAGAGTTAAATAGGAATGGATTATTGAATAGCAACAGGGAAAAATACACCACAACAGAACCATTTAACTCCAAGAATGTTTTTCAAATAAACATTTTGGGCTGCATATTGTTTTATTTAAGTTTAGATAACAGTGCCATTTGCATTCTAGTCCTGGCTCTGTCTCTGCCTTGCTAGGAGATAGATGAATCTCTCATTCTTTTTTGGTGTTTTAATTTCCTCAGTGGTTAAGCAAGGATGATACATCCAACCTGCCTTTCAGAATGTCTGAATGAATTAGAGCAAAACCTTTCATAATGCTTTGGCTTAAAAGATTTCTCTCTGAACCATTTTATGTTTTCATATACTATTTCCCCATTCATCAACAGGATTCATAAAGGAAATATATTCATATAATTGGATTAATTTCCCTAAGCCCTTAGATGATCTCAAAATGTTTGGCCATGACTAATCAATGAATTTGAATGTTTGGTGAATGATAATCATTATGTACGTTTCAAATATCTTCCTTCTTCTGCATAGTCAGGACAATCTGGTTTAACTAATTCTGAGAACATAATTTTTAATATTTCAACTGCATTATAAGACTGTTTTGTTGGACTAAAATTCCCTGATGACATGAAAAATCCAGATGCCAAAATTCCATGTCGATGCCAAAGCATGAAGCATACTAAATTCTATAATATGTTACTATGACTAAATGCTAAAGTTGGAAATGATCTTACAAAGAAAAGTTAATGAAAGATTTTACTTTACAGATGAGGAAAGCAGGGAAATAAAACTTCCTAAGCAACCAGTTGTATTGTACTAAGTGCTTTAATGCACCAGTGTATTCAGTTCTCATCATAGCTCCATTACAGTTCCCTTGTTTTACCTAAGAATAATCTGAAAGCCAGGGAGATGCAATAATTTACCCAAATTCAGTGGTATGACCATGATCAAACCCCAGATTCTATCTTAGAGGTCCTAGTTCAAGGATCAAGCCACAGACCTGTAATTCTACTTTAGTAGCAATGTACCAACACACTGATCAACAAATTTTTCTTTCTAGGAGAAATAATTCATGAGAGAAAGCTTGGACAGAGACAATGGGGAGTGATAAAACCACTTGCGTGCCCCTCTTTTGGGATGACGAGTCACTGCATGTGTGGAAAGATATCAGGTTTATTCTGACTACTGAGATAAAACAATAATCATGTTATAAAAATAATAGCTCCATTTTATTGAACATTTATAATGTATCAAGGACTTCAAAAATGTCACTGCAAAGCTCCATGTAACCTTTAAAGTTAAATGTTAATAGTTCAACTTCATTTTATAGATGCAGTGACTAAAGCTTACACAGGTGAATAACAATAGAAAATACTTGTATAGAATTTACAATGGGATGGATACTAAGTCCTTGATCTCATATTACTTATATGTAACATAACCTTATATATACCTTATTTAATCTTCATAACAATTCTATAAGACAAATATTAGTATCATACCCATTTACCACATGGGAAACTAATATACAGAGAGGTTAAATGACTCCAGATTCACACAACTGGAAGTTAATAGACTCAGATTTAAAATCTAGGCAGTCTGGCTCCAACAGCCAGCCTTTTAAACATTGCTCTAACTCAGTATCATACAGACAGCAAGTGGACGAAGAAGGATTTGAATCAAAGACCTGGAATCCAAAGCTAGCATTTTTTCTAGGTATTCATGTTTCTCAACTCCGGCTGCTCTTTAGAATAACATGCGGAACGTTTGGAAAGTAGGAATTTCATCAAAGGGATGTGATCATTTTATCACGTGTGCAAACCAAATGAGCTTTCAGTTCAGTTGCCTGTTTATTCATAAGTGTTAGTGATTACTATAAAAGAGGAGAGTAACACCTTTCTTGATGCTTGGAATTAAAGTTTTCATCTTGATTCATCAGTGGACTTGTTGGTAGGCTCTGAGGCAGGGCCTGGGCTCATTGCTACTGGCCCCAGCCTAAGCATAGCTTTCAGCCAACTAGGGCCAGAAAACCTGCATGAGTTCTGCAAAAATGCTTTTATACCCTAAGATAAAGTTTTGATCCATACCACCCTTAACTTTTCACTTTGACAAACATGTACTGAATTTAAACTCTGGTCAAAATACTATGCTGGGCACTCTGAGGAACACTGATTCCTTGTCCTCAAGGAAAACACAGCTATTGGGAAAAATATAAATATTGGCAGCTAAATATAATTCATATTACAGTAGCAAGGAGCCCTTTTGGCTCTATATCTAAACTCAAGTTTCTGCTCTGTGTGAGAAAATTAGAATGGGCTCAGGTATACTATGGGGGTTAAATCAAGGCATATAAAGGTGAGATATGGGGACTTACAATGTGTTTCACTCTCATAAATGAGTTTAGGCAACCCTGTGTGCTTTTAATGTGCCCTGGAGAATTAGGTAGATCATTATTATTGTTGTTGCTATTTTATTCTCCAATGACAAGTTTACAGCATCTTCTCTTCAGTGGTTTGTGTCCCTGAGAGCAACATAAACTCAACATTTTCTTCCTGCAACCTCTCATGAATATTAATGCTGTCTTTACTTATTGTTTAGCAAAATATGACAAAAATAAAAATGCACTACAGCAAAAAAGAACACGCACACACCAAAAATATCTAGCTACTGTCAGAATATTTGTGTTTATCATCATTATCAATAAATGCACACTTGAAAAACATGTTCCATACACGGCATTGTACCACAATTCCTGCTAACCACTGACCTTTCTTAAAGGGTGTTTTCGGTTTTTTGGTTGCTACTTGTGGAACGCCCATTAATTTTAAGTTGTACAGTTTTGTCGTGCGTAAGCCAGAAACATGGAGTTCAGTAACAACGGGTCAAGGAGATTTATAAGAGCAGTCTTCCAGAAACGGACTTTCAGGGCCTCAGAATTTTCCCTCAAAAGCTTTGTATTCAGAAGCTCAAATATACCGAACAAATAGAATTTAGATTGCTATGGTTGAAAGGGGGTGTGGATGGAGTCTCACCTGTACAGACCTACCTACCCTAACATCCTAGGGTAACCTGAAGCAACTCCACAGAGTCCTTAGAGTTCTGCACATCATACTTGGAAAGCCACTCATCCAACCCATTTTATGGATGAAGACCCTGAATACCAAGTCAACTAAAGTAAGTAAGAGCACAGAGTTAAAGGCACAGTTTGGACTAACATTCTTATCCTTTCAATCCGAGTCCAGCGGTCTTTTTATACCACTTCTTGCCTCCTTACGTAGTGCAATTTGAGGAAAGGACAAGTGGGACAGTTTACTAGAAACAATTAAGACATCTGCTTGCCAATGTAGGCAAAATAGAACTCTGAGGACTGTCAGATACTCCTGGAATCAGAGTATAATCAGTAAGTGGAATAATGATTGAATGTTGCACCAACAAAGTAAAGTGCACAGCCTCAAGATGTCTACTCTGTGTTCTTACACCTGGAATAGAATATATTAAATTCCTTGTATAAAATTCCTTGAGCTCTGGTAGCCCAAAGTGAGTTTGCTAACACTGAGAACTTGACCAGAATTCTAGACAGTACAGCCAGACTCGAGTTCAATCTTGTTCCTGAGAGTGGTGCTATTTCTAGCCAATGCCACTGAAGCACTCTGATAAAACTGCTCAAGAACACAAAGAGATTCTAAAAGCTGGTGGTATTTTGTTGTATACGCACCTATTTGATTCAACAGAACACAAGTATTACCCAATAGAGAGATCCCATGTCATTGTTACTTGCTTGCAACTTGGGCCTAACCGAATCTCTCCAGTAGTTATATGATGAATTGAGCTTTGGAGAGCATGAGAGGCTATACATAGAATTAGCGATTTGAACTATATCTTGATCCCCACCCAGTCTAGTGCTGTCTACTCAAGTTGCTTCATAATCTACATTCTTCCCATTCATAAGAAAATGTTAGCTAATATTCAAGACAGGCAAATAATTCCTCAGCATTTTCTTATTCCTTTTACAGAGAAGAATTGAACTTTAGCCTAACCACACCTATAGCAGGATTTTCTCCATATAAAATGCACTTAAGCAATTATTCTTTCTGATAACCTTTAGCAACAGCAGGATTTATCTGAAGGCAGGCAGAAGTATTTTCTCATATACTTTAATTCATCCTCTACATTAGAAGATTTTAAAAAAATACTCTGGTCAAACTGCAAAGGTTTTAAGGATGAGGTAGAGAGAGAGAGACCATGACTGTAATAGTTAAGGAAGGGAAGCTATATCATTCAGCACGTATGACTTCAGCTGGTCCTGAAGGTGGCATAGCATTTGATCAGCAAAAAGCTAGTACCAAGGGTATGCAGAAGAGGTAAACAGCATGCATATGAACTGTAGAGTCTGGACCAGGAGAGCAAGGAGATCAGCTGTGACAGACTGAGCTAATTTTTGCACACCAGGCACACCCTCACAAGCTGTATAGCACAAGCCATCGTGGAGCACAATTACTGACCCTCATCAATATTTCACTATATATCCATGACCATAAGCTGCAACGCCCCCATTTTTTTCAGCATCACAAGGACCATGTGGAGAGACTTGAAAGCGTAACACACCACAGGGTACCTAGACACTCTGACCTCTTAAGACAAAGTAATAGCATCTGATGCTTGGGGTGTTTTTAATTAGAAAATAATAGATCTTTGGTCCCAATGCCAAGAAAAAGTACCTGGGAATTTGCAACTATGGAGAGAAAAAAAAGGCAACAGATGGAGAAAGTCAACTCTTTCTCTAATTCTAGTTTGAAATGAAGGTTCGGTATGTCTGTATACCCCATGCTATGGCATGCAGCCTTGTCTTGGAGTCAGTAGACCTGGGTCCAAGTCTCTTGAGTGCTTTTAAGTGAGACAGTATCTAGGCTTCAGTTTTCCAGCTGTAAAGTAAGAGTTTGGGATTATATGATTTCTCAGGACCCTTCCAATTTAATATTCAGTGATTAATTGAATAAATCATCCATTCATTAAACACTTACTGAGAGCTGCCATATGCAAGGCAATTTTCTAGGAGCTATGACAGATTCAGAGAGAGTTATTTACTCCTAGTTATTTATTCATCACTAGGTGAAACTATGAAGCAAGTAGTTTCCCCTGTCCCCATCCTTACATGGCAGGATCCACTTGGGCACTCCATGGTGGGCTGGCCTCTGGCCCAGTGAACTCAGGCTGCCAGAATTTGCCAGTCTCCTGTCTCTCTTTTATCTGTGTTTTACTCCCTTCCCTATGTGCCCTCAAGGAATCTCCACTTGTCTATACTTCATTTCCAGGGAGTCCTGGGCTCAGTCTTCCAGGGTAGAGATAAATCTAAATGTGACAAAGCCTAAACAAAGAAAGGAGGGGGGTTCATCTGAGTAACCTGCAAGGTAATGGTGAACTTCAATCTGTTTTTTTCTTTCTACCTATTAGTGATTTCAACTAGAAACTGACTAAGATTAAACAAAGCAAAAAATAAAAAAAGGCTTACTGGTGCTGGGACAGAGCTAAGTGCTATCATATATCATCATATTTGACCTGCGCAAGCATCTTGTGACAACAGTTTATTATCCTCATAAGTAAACCTGAGGCAGGAAATAGGAAGTAAACTTGCCCTATTTCCAAATAAAGTCACATTCACAGGTATTGAGAATTAGGACTTCAACATCTTTTGGAAAGACACAATTCAACCTATACAGTAATGTTACCATGTTATTCTGTGTGTGTGTGTGTGTGTGTGTGTGTGTATTCTGAATAAAAACACCTCTGATAGCTGATCGTTATCCAGAATATATGAAGAACTCTTAAAATGCAACAATAAGAAAACAAACAACCCGTTTAAAAAATGGGCCAACGACCTTAGTAGACGCCTCAACTAAGACCATATATAGATGGCAAATAAGCATACGGAAAAATATTCCACATCATATGTCATCAGGGAAATGAAAATTTAAACAACAAGGAGATATCACTCCACATTTATTAGAAAGGCCAAAATCTAGAACACTGACAACACTGAACGCTGGTTAGCAACAGGAACTCTTCATTCACTACTGGTAGGAATGCAAAGTGGTCCAGCTACTTTGGAAGACAGTTTGGCAGCTTCTTACAATACTAAACACACTCTTACTATATGATCCAGCAACGCTGCTCCTTGGTATTTACCCAATGAAGTTGAAAACTTATGTCCATACAAAAACCTGTACACAGATGTCTGTAGCAGCTTTATAAACAATTGCCAAAACTTGGAAGCAACCAGATGTCCTTTAGTAGGTAAATGGATGAATAAACTTTGGTATATCCAGATAATAGAAAATTTTTTCAGTGCTACAAAGAAATGAGCTATCACGTCATTAAAAGACAACAAGGAACCTTAAGTTCATATTACTAAGTGAAAGAAACCACACTGTAAAAGCTACATATGGTATGATTCCATCATTCTGGAAAAGACAAAACTATGGAGACAGTAAAAATATCAGTTGCTGGTGGTTGGGGTGGATGAATAGGCAGAACACAGAAGATTTTTTGGACAGTAAAAGTACTCTGTATGATACCATAACGGTGAATAAATATCATTATACATTTGTGTAAACCCCTGGAATATACAACACCAAGAGTGAACGCTAATGTAAACTATGGACTTCAGGTGATAATGATGTGTCATTGTAGGTTCACCAATGGTAAAAAATGTACCTCTCTGGATGGGGATTTTGATAATGGGGTAATCTATGCATGTGTGGGGGCATGGGGCTTACGGGAAATCTCTGTAACTTCCTCCCAATTTTGTTGCAAATCTAAAATTCTCTAAAAAAATTAAGTTTTTAAAAAAAGAAAGAAGAAAAAGGAAGTCTACTTGGGCTCCTGTGTAAATGCAGCCCCTGTGACGTGGGCCTTTTCTTACTCAGGTCTCTGGGGTTGATGGAGTTCCCAGTTATAAAGAGGAGAACCATTAAATCTGAGTACACCAGGAACTTGGCTGTGGAGCCCTACTGTACAGAAGGCTGGGAAATGCCAGGGGCTCTGCAGGGTGCAATGAGGTGGGGGAAGTGGACATTCGACATTTATGCCTTCAGGTATCAAAACAAAGATCTCCTGCCACCACATAAACCAGTTGGGGTCTGCCATTCCCATATCCTCACTGAGCGGTAAGAAGCAGAAGGGAGAGCCTAAGCAGAAGCTAGGAAAGATGAAGTATTAATTTAGAGTGACAGGAAGTGGGGCATCAAGATGGGACTAATTAAGAATAAAAGAGCAATTTTTTGAAGAGTTGTGGCTGTTGGTAGGTTCCAGACTTGCACTTGTAATTCAGCTGAATAATTCTCATTGATGTGAACAACTTCCTTTCATAGTCGTTTATTCAACAAATATTCACTGAGCGCCTACCACATGACAGGAATTTTGGTGACTGGGAATAACATGAGGAATAAGCCATCGTTTTCTTTTGGGGCAACAGTGCTGGGCGGTTGCTAAGGTTGTGAAGTTAAAGGCACCTGAGATCAAATCTCATTTGCATAGTCTGCATTTGCATAGTCTACAAGTGTCCTCACTTGTAGAATGGGGACAATAATAGGGCTTAACTCACAGGGCTATTGTTAAAATACAGTTAGCCATTCTATGGAAAGTACTTAGCACAGTGCCCAGCAAACAATAAGTTCCCAGTGAATGTTATTATCATCATTATCATTATATCTTTAGCACAGAGGATAGAAGAATAATTCATTCTGATGGTGAAAAGTGTAAGAATGGATTCCCTAAGGAAGTGACATTCCATCTCATCCTTGAAGTTAGGGTTAGGGTAAGAGTTAAAACAATGGAAATTTAAAAGTGAATAGTGTTCCATCTTTTCTACTGTAGACACTGAAGATGTCCAGAATTGTACAGCAAACACACACAAAAAGGATCTGTAGTTATTGCTTAGATTTGTAAATTATTATATTAATAGCTATTACTTCAAAAGATAAAGAAAAGGCTTAGAGTAAAGGAATGTAACTGGACATATAAAAAGAGGACTTCAAATCAAAGTATGTACCCTTTATAAATCCAAGAATTAAATTTTGCAGGACAATATCCTTTTCCAAGGTATCTAAGTTTTTACTTACCAGAACTTCACAATAAAGTTAGTGGCCACCAAAAAAAGCAAGGCAGAGGCACATCATCTATTTTATTTATCAACTGTTAAAGTGCTCGCACAGGAAGCCAATTTCAAGCCTCCGCTTCAAAGCTGAAGAGTAACTCAGAGCCATCTGACAGAAGATGACAACATGCAAGTTTGATGTTGGAAAACTGGCCATGTGAAGCACAGTTTAAAATACTGACTTCAGTATAAAAATCCTTAAAAAGCACTGCCACTGGTGACAAAAAGTGGAAATCAAAGGGAGAAAACATGGAAAGAACTCAGACTTCAGTAAGACTCTTAAAAAGCTTTGGGGAAAAGAGACTGCACATCTCTTTGGGAGAAAAAGTTATGGGCTCAAAACAGAGAAAATTGATTAAAAGTAGAAAATATTCCTCCAAGGGTAATTGTGGTAGGAAAATTAACTTTTTTAAATTCTTTTTTTAATTTTCACTTTTCATTATTGTGGGTCGACAATGGTTGTAAATCTTTATAGGGCATAGATAGAATGAACAATATTTGATAGCACAACAAAGTGATTATAATCAACAATACGTTAGGGTATACTTTTAAATAACCAAAAGAGTCAAATTGGAAAATTAACTGTTTAAAAGATACGATTTGCAAATTAAAACATTATGTATAACTTCTAGTAAATAAGATAATGTTAAACACAGATGTTTTCATACTTCAAATGAGAAGTTAAGTTAAAAAGGAGTTCGGGGCCTGGCAGAGTGGTGTGTGCCTGTAATCCCAGCTACTCCAGAGGCTGAGGCAGGAGGATCACTTAAGCCCAGGGGTGCTGGGTTGTGGTGCGCTATGCCGATTGGATGTGCCATGCTAAGTTGGCATCAATATGGTGATCTCCTGGGAGTGGGGAACGACCACGTTACTTAAGAGGGACGAACCAGTCCAGGTCAGTGAAACAGAGCAGGTCAAAACTCCTGTACTGATCAGTAGTGGGATTGCTGCTGTGAATAGCCACTGCACTCCAGCCAGGGCAACACAGCAAGATCCTGTCTCTTACAAAATAAGTAAATAAATAAATAAATAATTAAAAGGGGTTGAAGGAAATGGGAGAGGATGGTTAATCAAAAGGGAAAATACTTTCTAAGACTTTTGAATAGGTATATACAAAATTGCATATATATTATTGTATATTACATATAAGCAATTATAAATATAAATGCAATTGGTTTTTCTATATTGCTTAAAATAAATACTAAAGAATCATTATCAGGAAGCTTAGTCTTAACCATAACATAGATAGGTTTAGCAAAGATAGGTTTCAGCAGGGATGAGGACAACAAAGAGAAAAAAAAAAAAATCAAAGAAGACAGTCACAATCCTTGTGAAGGTTTTGTAAATATCTGTAAAGAAACAAAATATTCAGGGAGAATGGTCAGTCTTATGGTTTATCTTTCCAAAGGTAAATGTGTTAACTCTGGTTCTGCCTCTGAAGAATCAGGGATGGAATGTGGGATCGTGGCCCAGTCAGTAAGCAGCCAACACTATGTGCATGGTCCTCAGTGGGCCTAATGATGAATAAAATACGAATGCTGTCCTTTACTATGGTTTTTTAGTCACTAAATCTGTTGACAAAGCAAACCCTCCATGCCCCAGCTTAAATTTGCATCTCATTTATTCAGCCAGTAAGCATAATTGAGCTCCTGGTATTAGGGCTTGAGAACACCAAAATAAATAAAAGGAAAATGTCACTCTCAAAGAGCACAGTTAATGGAGAGGACCATGCATTTTTATATCACAATTTTAGTCATCGCTAGTTCTTCATAGTTAATGAATATGGAACCAGAGATAAATAAGAAAAAAAATGTGTGAGACTGGTCTATCTCGACAGGACTACATCACGTTTTTAGGGATGAAGGGAGAAGAGCTAAGAGATCAGTTCCAGGTTGAACATGAACATTGTACCTTCTTGTTGCTACTGAATCACTATTTTGGTTTGGTGTGTTTGGTTGGAGCCAATATCATACTCCATAAGTGTGTTCTCACCCTGACAATAAAAATAGAGGGTTCATGAAGAGGGTTCAGGACATGGGGAGAGGGAGCTGACCAGGGACTAAAAAGGGAAAGGTCCTAAGCGGCAAGAGTGTGAAACCTAAGAAAAAAATTTTTGGCGTCTGGAAAGGAAACAAATTGGGTTTCTGCACGAGAGGCAGAGACTGTGAGAAGCACAGGCCTGCAGCCAGTGGGACTTGAGGGTAAACAGTCTCTTTTCTGATCGGACAGCTCCATGACTATTGCTCATATCTGGACAGCTCACATGATGGGTCATTCTTATAGGGTACTTTTCCTACGTATATTTTGTGAAAGATTAGTTCCATGAAATACTAATCCATAAATATGAAAAATGGGTTCCTTGGTCAAATAAATTGTGGAACTTGTGTTATATCAGTCATGGCCCTGCGGGAAATAGAATTCATTCAGGTGGTTCAGGAGTTAATTCTGCACACATGTGTGTGCGTGTGTGTGTGTGTGTGTGTGTATATTTGTGACATGGAGTCCGGTGAAGCCTGTAGACTCCATTTCAGAAAATATGTAAGAAAAAGATGCATAAAGATTACAAAAGGATACCAATTAAATTGAAATTCAGTTAACAAAATATTTTTTTAAACTGATTTCTGGATTAGGAATAAATGTGCTTCTTTATTAATCGATTTAAATAACATGATCTAGCATCAGGTCTCATTACTAACAGTTTCAAAATAGTGATGTGATAAACAATGTTTCGAGATATCTATAAAATCTGTAGTGATATGAAAATGTCTGTGATATATGTTAATGACAGTATCAGGGGTGCTGCTAATACCTTTTGCCTATGTTTGTAACTGAAGGAAGAGCTAAATTTCTTTGAGAAATTAGTGGAAATAAAGGGGTCATGTTTTTTACTACGCAAGTTCACAGATTATTTTTTTCTTGACCAACTTCACTAGCCCTCTATTTTCTATCTATAGATGTCATTGGGGTCCTTGGACCCAAGGACAAGAACCCCTAGGAACAGACTTTAACGAAGGGACTGCTTAAGAAAGCACCAGAAGGTTAATGAAATAATCAAGGGATGCAAAGTGCCCAGGGAGTAGCAACAACAGGGAAGTCCTTCCATCCCTGGGGCTGAAGTGGGCAAGGGAGAAATAGTATTTCTAGAGTCCTGGGAAAGCTGGAGCCATGAAGAGGGTCTTCCCTGCAAGAGCTGTAGTCACAGAGGAATCCAGACACCGTGGGAGAACTGGCACCAAAGCAGAAAAAAGCTGAGGGAAAAAATCCATTCTCCTCCTTCCCTTTTATCTTTTACAGGTGTCTTCTATTGACCAAACCCAGCAAATGGTTAGCTGTCACAGAGCCTGCATCTTTGCACAGGGGTTATTCTCCAGGGAACCTAAGGCAGGGCACAGGAGGGAGGGGAGTGGATCTCAGGCTTAAAGTGGGAAGGAACATTAGAAAACTTAGCCCATAGGTAGCTACGTTTCTTTAGGGCAGATTTTCCCAGATTTTTCAATATATTAAAATGCATTGTGGTTATTCAACACAAGTATTCATTATTAATTTCATAGGGAGTATTTATCAAACCTATCTTATCTCACAAACAATATTTTCAGGAACAAAAAAGATGATTAATATTCTGTAGAACAAAAATTTGCAGATGCTGCTTTAGCATTTTCTGGAGACGTGTATTTTACCCGCATTAAGTTATTTAGCTGTCTGGCCAGGGTAGCACATTAGTTAGTAAACACCTGTGAGAGACCAGAAAGACCTGATTTCTGGGGCAGCTATAATTATTTGGCAGCAGTGAGAGTTGAGAATAAGTGTCTGGTAGGAAAATGCCTACAAAGCCCTGATAATTAGTCCTGGTTTTTTTTTTGTCAGAGATAGTTGAGAAAGAGTCCATTTCATTACAGCAGTTTGGGGAGCCCAACCCTTCATATATACCTAGCTCAGCAACTCCAAACTTGTTCTCTGACCAGGAGTTCACACATCCCAGTGGTCAGCTGGCATCCTGGGCAGATGACTGTGTTCTACAGCTTTCCACTGAGGATATCAGCTTGTAGCCAGTCTAATCGCAAGTTCTTTCACAGCATATCTTCTAAACATCACAAGCAAACCATTGTGTGTCTGCCACTACAATTACTTAGCTCACTGTGACAGCACCTTGGCACAGATTAGCCAAGAACTGAACGTTACTTTGGAGAGACAGAGAACAGCAATAAAGAAGGATCTTTTGGTTGCTTGCAAAAAGAGGCCCGATTCTCCACTCCTTCCTGCATCCACACACCATTTTGCAATGTGCCTTTGCAGATCTTCCTTTTAAGGGGTAGTCTAGTTCCCTAGCTAGGGTGGCCTTGAAACTTGTTTGGCCAACAGAATATAGTGGAGATGACAGTGAGCCAGTTCTGAGCCCAGACATTAAGAGACTATGCCTGCCACCTGCTTGCTCTCTTGGAGCAGTGCTAGCCTGCTGGATGGTAAGCCACTATGTGGACCAGAGCCAAGCCAGACCATTGTCCCAGCCAAGGACCTAGCCCAACCAAGATCACTAAAGCTGATCCACACCTGACCTGAAGCTGACCACAAAGTCATAAAGAAGTCTAGCCAAGACCAGAAAAAGTACCCAGCTGACTTAAGCTTACATTGCTGACCTGCACAATCATGAGCTAAATAAATGGATGTTATTTTCAGCCATTACTTTTTAGGGTGGTTTGCAATGCAGCAATAGCTAATTGGTATAGTAAAGTACAGAATATGATTTTACCTACCCCCAGTGTAGTACACAATACTGGAAGGAATGTGGGCAGCATAAAAACACCAGGTTTCTTGTGTTTGAAAAATGAATGGGAGGAAGTGGAGAATGAACGCAGCACAAAAAAAATTAACTCTGAACATTTCACTCCTGTGTGTAGGGCTGATGCTGAAGGAAAGAGTTACAGACCCAGGTACAAAACACAAGGAGGGAGATAACCACAACCTATAAAGAGCAAAGGGTAATAAAAAAAATTACATTCTTGAGGAGCCTATGCTTCCTAAAATCTTGTATTTAACCATGTGAGAGAAACAGTATTTCTGACCTGGCGGCTCTAACCTCCGACGGAATCTTACTGAATGTGCTTTTGTGAATGGGTGGAGGCCCGGGTCCACAGTCCCCCTCTAGCAGCTATGGAGAAAAGTGGTGAGCATCCTGACATAGTACACTTATAGAAAGTTCACTCCCAACTACAGCTCCTCTAACAAGTGCTTGGCAACCATCTAAACAACAATGGCTCCTGCCAACAACAAAAGTATTCTTCTACAAGGTAGTCTTTGAAAAATTGCTCTACCTATGGAAAACAGAGATTTACTTAAGGAGCAAGTTTAAAGCTATACGGAAGGACTACCTATAGGTTAAATGTTACAGTGCCAATGCCAACAGTCAGAAAAATATAAAGAAAAGCTTTGGAAATAAGATGTAAAAGTCACTGGAGTGGAAAAGCTCAATTAGTTAGCAATCAACAAAGAAGCATGGGCTTTGGCACCACATGGACCTGGATTTGAACTTTGAGTCTGCCACTTAACAAGCTACATGACCTTGCCTATGTTGTTTAACCTCCCTGAGCCTATATCCTGTTTTACAAGATGGAGAGAGTAATAGCTGCCTCACAGGGTTACCGGGAAGATTAAATGAGAGTATATACATCAGACAATTGACACAATGTATGGCACACAGCAAGGATCAACAAATTTACATTTCCAGTTCCCTATGTTGAAGGCAAAGCATAATCCCCATGAACACCTTCCCTGGTTATCATAGTGTTTAAATGGCAAAGGCTTTTCATCAAGAGCTCAATCACACTCTTTGAAGGCAGTGAAAAGCATGGCTGAGTTGTAGATAATAAGCACAATGGAGGAAGAATGCATCTTTGTTTGACGCTGTTAGTCACAGTCCAAGCACCCTCCAATTTTCAGCAGATTGTGTTCCAAAACTTAATGTGTGAGTCATTTTCTGGAAACAATTTTATAGATGGTGGTTAGAGTCTCAAGCCACCTCAGAAAAGTATATCTGACCCATAATATGGTTGACTAAAGTATTTTAACTCTGGCTTCCAGGAGCAGAGCCTCATGTAGTAGAAGAAAAAGACACAATGAAAAAGTGGAGAAGCAGCATTATGGAGGGGGAAAAACTCAAAAATATTAGAGGAGTGAAAAACAGCCAGCATTTACGGTGCATCCTTTAGGTACCAGGCATTGGATGATGCACACAACTATTTTATTATTTAATCCTTACAGCATCTCTGACGTAAGAATTTCCCTTGTTTTACCAATAAAAACAAATGACAATAACAACCTAGAAGGTCAGAAAGGTTAATTAATTCGTCCAAAGTCACATAACAAGCAAATGAGGAAAACAGAAGAGCAATTTGAATTAGGTAAAGCTGGTGACTCAATCAAGAAGTGATCAGAAAACAAAATTTCAGCTAATAGACTTTAGCGGAAAAGATTTTTTCAAGTGATTTAGCCAAGGAATATTTTACAAAAGTCTCCGTGTGTGTATTCATACACAGATATATTACATATATAATGTGTCAATTTGAATGCGTTTAATTTTAACTGAATGAAATATAGGCAAATGGTATAACAGGAACGTATAAATTAAAGCTGAACATCTCCCACTACCTATAATTTTATCTGTATTATTTTAGTAAAATACTTGACTGTTACATACACTTACAAAAAGGATTACATACTTAAGCACACATACACAATTTGTATTAATAATACATCTTAAAGCTCTTTCTACATCAGCACCAACAGGCCTAACCTATTCTTTTCAGAAATGCATAGTATTTTGTTCAAAAAATTAAAACTTAATTTATCTACATTCCCTTTGATTCAAATTT
Source organism: Lepilemur ruficaudatus (assembly GCA_963574885.1). Lineage (NCBI taxonomy): Eukaryota > Metazoa > Chordata > Mammalia > Primates > Lepilemuridae > Lepilemur > Lepilemur ruficaudatus. The sequence continues at coordinate 52,366 of CAUYRT010087726.1, read as the reverse complement.
TTGTGTTTGTCAGTTGTTTGTTATTATATGATACACCCAGTTCAAATATTTTAGCATGCTTTTGCAAGTGTATTATTGGGGTAAATCCTGAGCTGTGAAGTTGCTGGGTCAGAGGCACTGTGAATGAAATATTTTGATTAGTAATGCCAAATTTCCTTTCAGAAATGTTGTACCAGTTTATAGCTTCACTCATATTGTCTCAGATGGTGTCTGTCTTAATCTACTCAGGCTGCTATAACAAAATACCAGAGGCTGAGTGGCTTATAAACAACAGAAATGTATTTCTCATATCCTTGAAGGCTGGGAAGTCCCAGAACAAGGTGCCAGCAGATTCAGTGTCTGATGAGAGTTCGCTTCCTTTTAGACCACAGATGGTGCCACCTTGCCAGGTTTTTACGTGGTTGAATGGGCAAATGGTCTCTTCTGGGCTTTATTTATAAGGGCACTAATGCCATCCACGTGGGCTCCTCTCTAATGATCTAATCATCTTTCAAAGGCCCCACCTTCCAATACTATCACCTTGGGCTTTAGAACTTTAACATACGAATTTTGGGGGGACACAAATATTCAGACCATAGCAGCTTCTTTTTCACATCTTTGCCAATGCTAAATATTATCAAATTTTTAAATTTTTGTCAAACTCTTAGTATAAAATTTTTATCATATTTTAATTTTCATTTATTTAATTATGTGTGATGTTTTATCATTTTTATGAGTTTACTGGCCATTTGAATTTACTTTTTTGTGAATTTTTTTTATTTGTCAGATATTTATTTTTTGCCCATTTCTTTACTGGCTTATTTTCAAAATTAAGGACTGGCTCTTTATATTATCTATCTATCTATCTATCTTTGGAGACAAGGTCTTGCTTTGTTGCCCAGGCTAGAGTGTACTGGTATCATCATAGCTCACTGCAAACTCAAACTCTTGGGTACAAGTAATCCTCCTGCCTCAGTCTCTCAAATAGCTGGGACTACAGGTGCATGCCATCAGCAAGACTGAAAGCAACACATGGGGTCATTGTTAATTCCATATCCATGCCACTCTGTAAGGTGGCTTACTATGTCCCATATACATCGAGTTGGCTTCTTCTGGCAATTCCTCAACCTTACCTTCATCCCTTCATTCCAACTTTTATGGAACATTCTGGACATCAATAGAAGAAAAATTTAAAGATGGGGCTTGGGCCGTTTGTTGGTCTTTGCTAACCAGGAAGAATTCTGGGGCGATGGATTGTTAGGGAGCATAAAATAACTTTTAACATTTAAAGAGAGGATGGGGTGCTGTATAGGGAGAATTCAAGGGATCTAAAATACTGACCCTGTAAACTCTGTGCCCCTTCTGAGATCCTTTATGAAGGGTCATATTTACACGTCTCAGTTAAGGATTGTTCAGATTAACATAGAGTACATCTTTTGCAGCTTCAAAACAACACTCTGTCAAACAAATAATTAGTAAACAAATACTTGCATAATTCAAAGACTTTGAAAGTCTTAAGTGCATGCTCATGCAGAAAGTATGTTTCTATAATTTTATTCTGATTTAACACTAAAATCTTTTCAAATAATAAGGTATATCATCTTAGTAGTATTTTTAAAAAGTAAAAATGACTATTCGATAGTATCTGTTGCCTTTTCAGAGCTGTAAATAAGATATCAGCACTAAATTTAGACGACTGTTGTGCCATAAGAAATGCTTGTCATTTTACACATTTAGCCTAAGTACTTTGGAGAAAAATGCCAATTCTATGATTCTGTAATTTTAAAAATAACACCTATAAAGGTTATATGTCTCTGACCACAGCTTTGTCATGATCCTTGGGCATTGATTCTCACCTTATATACCACGTTTCTCAGAGGAAAAACACAAACATTCTTCAAGCATTCAGCAACGCATGAGTACTTAGCTCCCACGTTATCTACACCATTTTCAAGTGTTCTGTAAGTGGATGAGATTCACTTAGAGAAAAGAAAAATACCCAAAATTATGAACTGTAGCTAATCAGTTCCCATCAGTTTTGAAATTTTGAGAAACTGATTTATTATATACAAACGTATATTTCCATATAAATAATACATCATTTATGAATATGTGGTTCATATATATTACATGTAGCTATAAATTATTACATGTAGCTATAAATTGTATTGTTAATACAATTAATATATCTATGAACTTAAATGTACTCACGAATATATATAAATTCTTATATAAGACAATATATGAACAAAAATGTGAGTAGCACATGTGTGTTAATTCATTTAAAATACATATATTATTTGAAAAATGTCCAGCATTTGTACCTGTCCCTTTTATAGTAATATGTGTTTGTGCTAAATGTTCACAACCCCCCTTTAATATATTTATAGACAAAGAAAAGCATCCTTGATGTTCAAGGGCAACTACAGTCTAGTTCTAATAAAGAGGGTTTAGAGAATGCTCTTTTTCCCTTAAAGTCTTCAGAGAACAAGGATTCTGTAGACACAGATCTTTAATAGCTTCTATCTAGATTCAGGTAGATTGCAGGATATAAACAGCAGATGTTAATTTAAATTTAAATGCAATCGAATTGTCCATCAAAAAGAATATTGTTCCAATTTATAATTAGCCTCCAAATAAATGAAAACCTATTTCTGTCTAAAATGAAGCTTAGGTCTGTTTATAGAACAGTCATCAGATCATGTGCTTCCACTGCTTACAGACAGAACACACTTATCCTTAATGGGCTTTTAAATCCATGTAACTGTCGGTAAAGAAAGAACAAACTAAATGGGCAGATGATACTACATTAGCCAAACTTCCCTCCTCCTCCCTCCAGCAGTCAGCAGGTCTGGTGTGGTCTTTGTGCCTATCTGCCATTTTCTAGAATGGACTCAGACTCTTTGCTGAGAAAACTGGGAAGTACAGGTACACATCTTCCAATCTGCACTTTAATAACTGTTTTTAATGTATTAAGTTTGCCTTAATAATGAGATAAATTAGAAGTAATCACAGTTTCCCTCAGAATGAAACTTCTTTGTAGATGGTTATTTATTTGTATCAGGGCTGAAAGATTACAGAGTCCAATGAGAATTTCTAACATGGCATCCTTTCTATAACAATTTTCTTCTGCCCATAAGTAAAGTAAAGGAACCAGACAAGAACAGATGCCAAATTCCCTCATTATGTGTATTCTAAACACAAGTGTCTTCAGAATCTACAGACAAAAACCTGAACACATTCGGGAAACTCAGTTAAATAATCATTCTGCACGCTGTTAGCAATTTTATATTACTTCCTGACCTTCAGACATGTCTTCGTGTGACCTTTTCCTCCTTTTCCATTAAATGCTTAAACACCTCTTTGCTTGTGAAACCTTCCAGACTGTGCTTTTCAACTCGGTCCTAATCCCCTAATACCTCTTCCACTGCATCACCTTTCCCTTCTCTCTGTCAACAAGATGAATCCTTGACCCTATTTCACCTTGAAAACTCATTCATTTAAGTCAGACATTTTAGACGTAGAACAGTCTAATTACTAAATAACTGTCATCTAGTGGTTTTTTTTTTTTTTTTTTTTTAAAGATTCAGGCCGTGAGAGAGAAATGATCAGTCTCCATGACCAGGCATCAGTATAATGTATTGCTTGACATCTTATTGCTTATGGTGCTTTTAACAGTTTTCTCCTTGGTGACACACATGGATGACATTCTGATCAATGATCCAATCTCCTAAGAGAGCCTAGGTCTGGAAGCAACCACCAGCATGCCAGACACAACTCCACACCATCCTTCTCTCCCACACAAGCCAGCACGCCAGAATGTAAATGAGTAATGGGACATCATTATCCCAGCGATAGAGACTGTTTTAATTTCTTAAAATAAAAGGGGGAATAATTTGCACATGTTGACACTTTATCAATAGCAGCAAATTACTCACCACACACCTCAGAAATGATCACAGCACATCAGTGTGTTGTGTCTCTGTGGCTAAGACCTTCAGCTACAGGCTGTCATTTTCTTATACACTTTCTTCAAACCTTGTCATCCACTAAACAATGTTGGGCATACCACAAAAAGTCCTTTATTGATTTTGTACTAGGTTTAAAAACAAGTGAGGCTAATAAAATCCAATAGGATATATAAGAGTTTTCAAAGTAAAAAAATAGGGACAGCTAAGCATGTAAGAACATCAGATGTGGGCTGATTTAGCCTAGTCATAGTGGAGGAGAGGGAATCAAAAACACATTACAAATACTTGCAGCTGACAGAATCATCTACACACTCTTCAGAAGCACTGGTGTCAGATAAAATCACGAAAAAGCCAATTAAAATTTGCAAGTCAGTTGAGAGGTATTTGCGATACTCCAGAATTGTGCTGTCCGATGTGGTAGCCAGTGGTCACCTACGGCTGTCTAAATGTAAGTTATTAAAATGAACTAAAATTAAGAATTCAGTTCTGTAGTCACACGAACCTCATTCGTAACCTGTTGTTTGAGAGCGATGCTGTCCAATAGAACTCTACGCAATAATGGGAAAATGCAGCACTTGTGCCGTCCAAAATGTGCAGCCCACTCGCGGTGTGGCTGTTGAGCATTTTGAATGTGACTTAGTGAAACTGAGGAACTGAAATTTTAATTTCATATAACTTTAATGTAACTAATGCTGAGATGCCAAACAGAGGGAAGGGAAGAATGTGAGGGACAGAGACTATGCTGGAGTGAAAATAATATTTTCTGACCACCTGCTATCTGCCAAGCACTTTGTTACATGCTTTATGTATGTATCTTCACATAATCTTCGCAGCCCCAGGAATTGCTATTCACCTAACAGTAGAGGCTCTGAAAACCCATATCTTCCAGATATCTTGTGCTATACTCTTTCTGATCCTCCTTGACTCTATGTGACAGCATTCATACGGTCACTATAGACTCATCAGAAGAAAGAAGATCACAAGAGGTGTCATGTCATGAAGGAATGCAAAAAGAAAGAAAAATGTACTTTGTATATTGGGTAGCAAACATACAAAATGTGTTACTTTGAGAGATGGGATAGCCTTCAAAAGAAATGAAATTATGAATGTGAATGATTGATAGTTTTATTATTAAGGGAAGCTGGAAATGCTTGAATTGCCAGATCTAAAATTGTCGTAATAGTGATCATCCTAACAACAGCAATCATTTGTTGAATTTTTCCTGTGCTCAATACTTCATGCTCATAATCATCCACCCTCCAAACTTCAGGTGAGGGTGTCACTGTCAGAGATAAAATAGCAGTCTGGGAAGCAGAAAGGTCTGACTGATTAACCTCTTTCTTATCTTCTAATGTGAAATTTTGCAAAGCCTTCTCACAGGTACACACAATAAACTGATGAAAGAAGAGATAACATCCACTATCAGTCAGTGAAAAAATTCACTGCCACCGTTGTAAGTCACCATTTAAATTTTAATTTGCCTATTTCTTAATTATCCTTTTATTTGTCCTTGATTTTTCCTAAGCTTTGTATCTGGCGTCCACAATTATTTCCAAGGCTGGCATTAAAATGTGCTAGGGTTTCAATGAATAACTTAATTTTAATGCAGCTTTTACATTTTTCTCGGGGATCTGTCAGTTTACTGTCGATATTAGAAAGAATCTCTGTCTGTCTTCGCCTTCATAATATTATCTGCTTCCCAGCAGTTTTCATCATTAGTCATATGGGCAGAATTCTTACAAATGGGAGGACATTTAAGGGAATAATAAAGCTCTTGAGTGTCGGCAATATCTATCTCATGCTGGCTGGAAATAACTTCAGGAGAGCTAATTATTAAATAATGAATAAAAATAATCCTTTCATTAAAGACAAGATATGCATTAACATCTAACCCAATCCTTGGCACATAAAACCCATTCAATAATTGTCTGTTTCCTTTTTTCCTCTTTCCTAGTCTAACCTTCTTGATGGTAAGATTACAATATTAGGTTGTGATTATAAGTAAATTTGACCAAATGTTTTCCTCTTTGATTCAAGGTCACAATAGAAAAAGAAAATTTCTATTTCAAGTCGGGTATAAGTATGGCTTTGGGAGAATAACTGCCCCTTCTGACTTTCAAATCACCTCTAATTATTATATATGTCACAGGATACTTAGACTACATGCATTGATTGTTTCAAAAGACTGTCAGATTAAAATCATGCATCTAATGGATACAGGTGTATTTTACTAATAAAATATATATTCTTGGAAATATGCTACTTTGTCTCATAAATGGACTAAAACAAAGTCAGGAAAAAGACTCTTACTTTGTGAATAAGTTAACTTTAGAAATTGTCTCCATTGATTGAATAATTTATCATAGATATTGTGGCAAAATACTATGTAGCCATTAAACAGAATGCAGTAAATCCATGAATTATTAGTGTAGAAAGACATTCAAGATATACAGTTATGTGAAAACAGCCAGGTGTACAAGTGTATGTATACTGTGAATTTTTACAGAGACTATAAATACGAATTAGTTTAAAATTGGAACACAAAAAATATATAGAGAGATAATGGATAGATGATGGTTATCATTATTATTATTATTATCATCACCATTAAGCATCACACACAAAAACTGTTAATAGCCATTACCTTTGGTGGGATCAGGGGTGGCAAAACATTTATATTTTAATTTGTACTTATGTACAATCTGAATTTTCTAACTATATACATACATTACTTTTTCAAAATATCAGGCATTATATGGGCATTGGCATTATGATTCACTTCTCTTTTCCTACTCACATTTAAAAGAAAAATAATAGTATATGTTATTTTTAAATGATTTTTAGTATTATTGATGAAACATTTAACTGCACCATCATTTTCCCTGCCAAATTCACGTTGCTAAATGGCTGGATTTCTAAATGGATGCCTTTAAAAAAAAATAGATCAATTCTGGTTTGGGCACATAACAACTTGGTCAAAGAAATATCAAGTGGCCAAGTACGCTCACCCTAGAAAAAAATCACAGCTGTATCTTTAAAGAAAAAGAGGTCATATAACAGCCTTCATTTATTTATGATGACTTTCAGAGACTCCACCTTTCTGTGTGTGTTCCCCTGGCTTCAATATTGAAATAGAAATGTGCAAAAAGAATAAATCCTGGCTCGGATGAATTATTATTTGAAACTAATTCAGGGTTCTACTAAAGTATAGGTACTGTAAAAGCTAATGACATCTTCCTTTATTTTAAGAATATGATACCGAATTTAATAAGCTAAACTTATTAAAAAAATTAAAGTTTGAAACTTAAAGCACAGGTCATGGGGTAAAAGGCCTAGTATCTTTCCAGAAATAGGACATTCATCACAAGTAAAGACTTGTTACCCGTTTTCTTTCTTTTTTTTTTTTCTGGAAAGAAGACAAAGGGTGTCGTAAGTTTCTTTCATTCAGGACAAAAATCTAACATTCACATTGGTACAAGAACTGCCAGGCATTCTAGTATGAGGGCTTGGTAGACCCTTGGCATTGCTTCTTTGGCCCAACGAATCAAGTACAAATCAGAATTTCAACCTTTCCTTTTTTATACATAGAGACTAAGTCAGATATGGCAACCTTTGAGAAACCGGGTGTCAGGAAGTCAAGCCTTGTTGTTTGACATATGAGCATTGGTGAGGATTGGCACAGCAGACCTGGACAGGCAACAAGAGCTAGAAGATGATTTGGTTTAAGATTTCTTCCTCACTTCCACATTTGTATACTTTCCTATTAATAAATGAAATATTCAGGAAACTCGCATTGCTCCTGATATCTTGGAACTGAGTGAGTGCAATGTGTTATAGTATAACAAAGGTGGATAAATTAATAGAAAGTTTTCAAATGCGCCATTTTCAATGACTGTATCTTCAGGCAAGTTACTTTTCTTCCATGAACCTCAAATAGAAAACTTGCTTATTACATGGTTGACACCTGTTTAGAAAGATAAAAAGGGTCAAAATTTCTCTAGCATTTGCAAAAATGTACTCCATGGAATGCTGATATCATGAGATATTTCTCGAAAGTTAGGGTTCATAATCAAAATGTTTGGAGGCATTTTCTACTACATTTTCCTATGAGTAATTTAGTATACATTCACCTATTATAGATTCTGAGTAATAAAAAAAGAACCAGGTTTAAATTTAATGTTGTAGGTCTCGATCTTTTTTATCAAAGAAATATTTTCCTCATGTATCTATTAACATTTTATTGAACTAATATTCTACATAGATGATACTTGTGGTAACAAAAGATATACCTGCTGTAAATAACGGAATGGCCTTGGGCCCAGCTACCACACAAGACAGTGCATATCCTGAAGAATAAAAAGGAGAGATCCACATGGTAGGTCTGTGGCCTAACCAGCATCCTGAAATCTGACCAGTTAAACTCCTTCTTATTAGTGGAGATTCTTGCCTTATTGTAATTCAAATGTGGACAAGAGGCAGAGTGAGAAAAACCACATGGGGTGGGAGGACTCTTTCGTTATACCTATAGGTCAACCCAACTTATCTATAAATGAAAATACTAAGCCCGGAGATATTACACAGCATGCCTAAGACCACCCTGGTGGTCAGAAGCAGCCCTGGAATAAGAACACCAACTTTGGCTCAGTGATTAGCAGAAAGATTTTTGATTGACTCAGAAATAATAGAACATTAATATTACTTTTGGGCCCATGTAAGGCCATGATCGGAAGGGAACCATTAAAGAGATGTTAAAACTGTTTAATGTTTTTGCTATGCTTTATAATTTCTATTATTCCTGAAATATTTGAACTGAAGAAATGGAAAGCAACAGAATGTATAGCAGTATAGTGCTGAATGTAGTGGTTAGTTATTACCCATCTACTGAGCACACAAAACACGAAACAGCCTACAAGCCTCTAATGAACCATAAATCAAAAATCACCCGAGAGAATTTCATGTATCAGCAGGTTTTTATTTGCTTTATTTACTCTGGGGAGTTAAATAAGGGAGAACCCATATTCCTCACCCTATATTTTTATAAGACTCTAAGCATAAATTTTCATATTATAATGTTAATGATAGGTAATACTTATTGGGTTTTCTATATCTCTGGAGCTGTTCTAAATGCTTTAAGTATGTTAACTCATTTAATCCCTATAATAATCCCATGAAGTAAATAATATTATTTGTCTCATTTAAAAAGGCGTGAAAACTAAAGACCATCTAAATTTCAAACTTGTGCCAAGTGTCACAGCTCTAAATGGAAGACAGGATTTAAACCCAGGCAGTCTGATTCCACAGCTGTAAATCTTTAACCATTACAGTATAGTGCATCCGTGTGTGTCTGCCGGTGGTTATTCATCATATATATTTCCATAGTCATTCCCTCTTGTCTGCCATTGATTCCTCCATTGTTGATTTCCAAATCTGGTGAAGTATCAGAATTCCCTAGAAACTATCTTTAAAATAGACATCCTAGTCCTCTTCACAAGATACTCTGATCCAGTACTAAATTAAGTAGTTTTGAAAAGCACAAAGGAGGCCCTGCACAGTGGCTCACACCTGTAATCCTAGCACTCTGGGAGGCCAAGGCAGTAGCATTACTTGAGGCCAGGAGTTTGCGATCAGCCTAGGCAAGAGTGATATCCACCTCCCCTCCCTGTTCTGTACAAAAAAAAAAATTAGACGGGTATGGTGGCATGGGCCTGTGGTCCGAGCTACTTGGGAGGCTGGGGCAGGAGGATGGCTTGAGCCCAGGAGTCTGAGGTTTCAGTGAGCTATAATTGCACCACTGCTCTCCAGACTCAGTAACAGAGCAATACATATGTCCACAAAAAAAAAAAAAAAAAAGATTATTCTATCAGACTGGAAGATGGTGCTAAGAAAAAATGAAAAAGTAAAAGAATTTTTTTTAAAAAAGCTTATTCTAGAGGTACTGCTCCAAGGACTCATTTTTCAGGAGCCACTGATTTAGAGCCCTTCTCTGTTGGAGGGTTGCCTTTTTCATCAAGGACCTTGTCAGGGTGCACAAGGAGCCATGAGAAATGGAGGGATGCGTAAGGTAGCCAGACAGATTGGCTAAATCAGCACCTCATCCCAGCTCACATCCCCTTCTCACGCTGTGAAATTCTTGAGGACAAGGACAAAGCATTACTCAGACTTGGACCTCCCATGACGGCTAGACTAGTGCCTGATTCAAAATGGGTGCTCAGTTGATACTTATTGTCTAGGTTTCTGGGTGAATATTATTGGAAAAGGACAATAAAATAATGGTTTTCCAAAGAGACTCACAAGGGTTTTCTGACTAATAATTGTCTGCTGCTCTAATGATAAAAGAATCATAAATTTTCCCACAACACTGTAACTGGGAGATACAATAGGAGGGCTTGTTCACCATATTGACGCAAAGGAAGGAACAGGAAGGTCAGGAACAAGTTGGGCAAAGGAGGAAGCCATGTTGAAATGTGGCCTGGTTGGAAAAACTGCACATCAATGGAGGGATTAAATACAATCAATGTTCATGTGACCACACATTCATCAAATCAAGTGACTTTCTTTTTTTTTTTCTTTTTTTTTTTTTTTGATGCTTTCAAGGCTGGCTTCCTAGAACCCTCAAATGAATTGAGACTCTCCTCCTCCCTTCCACTGCCGCCTAATTGCCCACCACGGGCTAATGGGCAAACCATCCTCACAACTATTTATCTTTTCTGAAGTTTCCTTCAAGAGCCCCCTTCAAGAGTAGTGATAGGTTTTCCCTTGAAGCTATTTTTTGTCTCTTATTTGTTTTTTTACATTTTTGGAAAGGCTTCTTTGCTGTTTGTTTCTGAAGCAAATCAGGAACACTAATTTGCTTTTGTTGGTTTTTGAAAGCTTCCCCAGTGGGAGAAGCTTGCTGTGACCAGGATTTCTGCCTGTGGAGGGTGGGGAGGAGGCTGCAGCAGGCTGCTGTGACGGATAGGAATGCTATTAGCTAGGTGAGCACATTAATACTGTAGAGCTAAGCAGCAGAACTCCAAACTTTGAGGAGATGCAGTCAATGAGAATATGTAGACAGGACCACCCAAGAGCCGTGCATTTACTAAGTCTGTGCAATTGCACAACTTAGCGATTGCTGGCTAAGATGGAAACTCCTGGGTTTTTTTTAGATGTGGGAATGTAGTGCAGATGTGACACTGCAGGTAGAGAAAAAATCTTTATGGGCACTGAAGCTGGAAGGAAGGTGATGGGTAATGGGAAAAGCATTTTGGATAAGGGGTGGGTGCAAGAGTTCTGAACTCACTCAGAACCTGTAAATTTTCACCCTGGCCCTGCCGTTCACTGGCATTGTAACCCTGTCCAAACCATTTCACCTCCCTGCCTCCCAGGATTCTCCACCTGTAAAATCAACAGGTCCAACCCCTTGGCCAAGAGTTCCTTTCCATTATATAGCACGTCCAACAGATTAACAGGGATACATGTATGAGTTGGCCTTTGATGTTTTACTTTATATTGACTTTTGGTAAATTTTAAAAATAACTATACAAGAAAATTAATGCATATTGTGGGTTTATTTTTAAAAACAACCAACAAGGCATATGGCCTAAGGTCACTATTATACACATTTTACTTGAATATCCATGTATTCCAAAATTTCAGTATAGGGATGTTGAGAGAAACCAATGAGTCTAGGGCTCTTTAAAGACACTGAATTATCAGAAGAACAGGCACAGTCGTGTCTACATTATCTATTTATGACATTAAAATGAGATCATTTTAGAAGTGTACTGGAGGGCAATAGAACATGAATAAATGTTCAAAAGCAAAAATTATGTATCCAACTGCTATTTTTATTTATGCATATCACCTATACATAATACTGTACTTGTATTGTTATAATAATGGCATCATAGTATTTTGTATTTCATTATTTTCATTTATATTGTCTCATAAACATAATGATGTTTCTACATAGTTATTATTATAATGATTTCATAATATTAAACTATGTTGAAATATCAAAATCTATAAAATCATTTTTCTGCTTGACTTTTATCTTATCTCTAACTTTTTGCTATTAATATTGATTGCAACAGCATTTTTTTATGTTTAGCTTGGTTTGACCTGTTCAAATGTTTCCATAAGAGAAGAAAAATGTATAAGGCAGTGGTTATGACTCTGGTTTTTGCTACAGATGACCATGTTACTTTCTAAAACGTTTATCAACTGGTAATACTACCAGCAAGTAATGTACACATCGTTTTTTACCAAAACCTCACTGTCTTTTTGACAGTAATCATTCTATGATGTAATACTTTATATATTTCAATATTTGGCAAAGTGACATTAATGTGTCTGACAAAGGATCTTCCACAAATGTGCTTTTGATTCTGTTCATAAAAACTCTGGGTTTAACCTGGAGATTCACTTATTCGTTAATTTACTCTGTCTCACTCATTCACTCAAAAACTTTGCATCGGGCACAACTATGTAATGACAATATGCTCGGTGCTGGCTATCTAAGAGTGTACATTCCTTTGAGAGAAATATATGGAAGCATGTATATGGTCATTGCCTTAATGACAGCAAATTCCAAGGTGTATAAGGACAAGAAGGAAAAGACAATGTATGGCTCATTATTTTTCCTTAGTAGCATACTTTCTACAAAATATATTGGGTATATACAATGATCAGAACTGGTTTTATAATCCAGGCCATCAATGACCAAACTACTTCTAAAGATGTAACTCATTATTTTCAGAGGCAGAAAGTTTTACAAAGGAATTGGGGAAAAGTATAATCAGGTAAATGTTAATTTTGATGTTCGCCTGCCTCCTCTGATAGCCAGATGCATGGCTTTCTCCTCTTCCATGTGCATAGTCATGGAATATGCATAAACATAGTGCATGCCCATGTGCATAAACATAGGAGGTGCTTAATAAATCTGTTATTTTATAACCCCTTTCTCCTTCATCTCCAAGCCTGTGCACTATCTTCTTTGTGTTCAAATCTCTTCACCTGAAAAATCCCACACAGGCCTACACTCCAACAAGTTTAGCCATTCTCCACCAATAATCCTCCCTCAAAACAACAAAAAGCATCATTGATTGAGTTGGGATTTCCATCTAGATGATCTCTAAATTCCCCCTTTGATTCTATATTGTATTATTCTGTGCTCCAATTTTGGGGAAAGGCCCAATACCTATGCCCAGTCTCTCTGCAGTATTACCTAGCTACTGAATTGCAGGGAAATCAAAATTTAAAAAAAAATCAGACACACGATAAAATAAGTGGTTAAATCTGTCAATTCACTCCAGACTTGAACCGACTAGGTGATTTAGCATGGTCATTATTAAACAGTCACCATTTCCACAGTGACTAACTTAATGGGGTATTATGACAATACAACCTCAATTTTATCATAAATAATAATCTCTGGCCACATATTTTGCAGTACCTCATTAATGATCTTTCACACGAGTCAAATGGTCCATAGTGAAATAATTTGCCTTTTTATTTATTTTCTGAGAGAAAGGATATTTCAATACCTCACAGTGGAAAAGTACCAAGTCTCCATTAGTATTGCATTTGGAAGACACAGCACCACAGTGAGTTAAATTTTGCACTGACTTTGGATTTAACGCTTATGCATATCTTAACTCTAGCCAAAGTGAAAGTTCTTCACAAATCACTCTGAAAGACCATCTATAGGCATAGAGACTGAATTTGTATAATGATCTGGCCCTTACTGCTCCGAGGGCTCATCAAATTCCAGTGGTCCAAAGTGCCAAGTCACTCTCTTCTCAAGTCCAAAGGGGTTTGCAATTAATAGCTGTGGTTGCTGCTGGATCCTATATTACCAGATTATTTTGTATTATCTACTACTCCTTGAGTATTTTCTTTTTAAAATAATTACAATTTGCATAAAAATACTAATAATGCACACACTAATTTATAACATTTTCAGTCTCTTAAATTGTAATAAATAAGCAAATAGAAATGTACAGATTCTCATAATAATATCCACAAAGCAATTAGATTCATTAAGTAATTTTTTTGTTGTTGTTGCTGTTTTAGAGACAAGATCTTGGCCTGTCGCCTAGGCTGGAGTGCAGTGGCAGGATCACAGCTTACTGCAGCCTGGAATTCCTGGGCTCAAGTGGTCTTCCTGCCTCAGCCTTCTGAGTAGCTGGGACTACAGGTGAGCACCACCATGCCTGGCCATTTTTTAAAATTTTATGTAGAGATGGGGTCTCACTGTGTTGTCCAGGCTGATCTTAAACTCCTGGGCTCAAGCGATCCTTCCACCTTGGCCTACCAAAGAGCTGGATTACAGGTGTGAGCCACTATACCCAGCCTCAGGACTTCTTAAAATGTACAAAGTATTTTACTTTTGTAGGGGCAAAAGGGGGATGATCCTTTTCCTCTTCATCTTAACACAAACAGAGAAAAGCATAACAAATTTATTACATGCACACAAATGCACAGGAGTCATATAAAATATGAACTGAAAGAGGAACTATAGGCTTAAATATCCTGTTCATAGGGGAAAGAGAAATGGGGAAATGAATAGTCCTGTAGGGCCAAAAAGGCACAGGAACAAAGGATGTCGTCTTATGCAGATAAAATCTCCCAAGCTATCTCTCAGAGGCGACCTCAAGAAGACTAGATGAAAGGTCCGTGTGTGCATGGTAAGGACTTCTAACCTATTCTGTTCTCCAGTGGTTGCTTTCCTGATTATTTGATGAGATCCCTAAGGAGATGTGTTAAGACCATTGCAATTTTTTGGAAAGGAGCTTTCTCAGTAAAATAAGGAAGTCCCAGAGAGAGTTTCTCCCTGTGCTTGGGGATGGGGGTTGGGGGGGAACAGACGAGGTTAGAGGGACCATGATTCTAAGGCAGCTGCTAAGGCCTCTGGGCACTTCAAAGTCCCAGTCTTTGGGGTTCTGCTTTGTGAGCCCCAACACTTTTAATAGTGAAAGGTGTTATTAACTGAGTCTGTTCCAATAGGCGGATCCAGAATATGATGTTTAAAAAAACAAGAGTCCAGATTCTCTTTGAAAAGAACTTGCTTTTAATACTTAGGGATCTAATTATTAATACATAAACCTCTCTCACTCCATTTTTGCTAAAATGAGCTGGTCAATCTTGTTGGGGACAAATGTCTCTGAGATGTATTTACTATCCCTTGGTGGACAGAGCCCATGTCTTAGAAATTCTTTGGTTACAGAACTTCCTACAGTTTGGCCACATTTTTTTTCTCCTAGAAATATAATGATATTGAAAGTTCTCTCACCCTCCAAACCACCTACTCCAGGAAGTGATACTGCCAAACTTCTGTTGAGACTGAATAACGTCTATATTATTAAAATAATTCTTCTGATATGACTCTGAATAGATAATTCAAAATAAAAGACAGAAATCAGGGTCACAGGAAAGATTATTAATGTGTCTTTTATATTTACTCCGTTTCTATTTTTTCTTTGGCTTGAAAGCATTATCACTTTATTTTGTAGATAAATTAGTGCCTATGAATTTCATAAATGAGCTTGGTACAAACAGGCCCATTCAGACATATGGTCGGGATTTCTTTAATGCATGCCATTCATCCCGAATAGTTTCTACTTTGAAACTCTCTTTGTGGAGTACAGTGTCAGTTCATTTTACTTCATGAAGCACTTGTGTAAGTATTGTTCTCCACAAACAAAGCAGCATAATGTAGAAACAAATTATTTGGAAGTAAATTACGAAGACTGAATATTCCAAAGTGCAAATCACACAAGCTTTCTACTAAATAGATGAACAAGACAAGGCAAAAGACAGCTTCTCTCAGCTCTAAAAAAGACAGAGACTACCCCGAGAACCGCTTACATATTGGCTCTTCCTGTCCTCCTTGGCTTCCCCCGCTCCCTGTAAGCACACTCAGATAAACCATGCAGCTCTGCTGAAATAAGAAATAGTTAAGTCAGCACATGGTTCTGGAAATTTTTTTTTTTTTCAAAAAAAATTCAAGAATTATTCTGTTGAGAGTAGAAAAAAGGAAATGTTGGGGCAGCATTCTAAGTTAACATTAGGAAATACCTTTTTCTTTTTTAACTTATAAATGTATAAAATATATTCATATGATGTTTATAGGGAATTTTAAAAAAAAAAAACTACTCTGCATTTTTAATTCAACCTCAAAATGTCAGCACTAGTGAAATGACAAAACTGGATGTGCAATTTTATTCTGGTACTGGGTTTAAACTTTTAATGACTTTACTCCAGAAATTTGGAGCTGTTTAGAATGGTGCATAATTAATTTTACTTCATTGTAACTATTCACTAGAATAAAATAGCCAACAACAGTTAACGCTGACTAAAATACTAAGAATTATAAATTAAAACTAGGACTTGGAATTTACTCCAGGCTTATTTTATGCTTTCTAGTAGACATTTTGTTTCTAATAGGTATGTCAATTTTATAAAATGTAGTTCTCCAACCAGAGAAGGGTTGACAAGTTCCCCTCAAACAAGTACCACTTAAATTTGTTTATCTGGTTGGTTGTGCTTTGTTTTCTAGTCCTTTCCAGTCTTCCAACACTTTTCACAAATGTAGTTGGTCTTCCCAACAACCTAAATACAGGCATTTCAAGACAGGCCACGTAGAGTATGGTCTCTGAAGCTGGCCTCAGTGCCACTCACAATCTGCTGAAATTTGGACATGCTACCTGACTTCTCAAAGACTCCATTTCTTTATCTGTCAAATAGTGTTAATAATGGCAATTGTCATAACGAAAACTAAATGAAATACGTATGTAACTAGCTAACCTAGTACAATGCAAGGCACACAGTATGAATTTAGTAAATGCCAACTATTTTTATTATTAGACATCTCAGCTCAAACGAAATACTCTAGAATAAATCTTACACTTTGCTCCTCAGAAGTCATGAAAGAAAAAAAGATTTAAATTTTAGTTTAGTAGGTTTTTATTGAAAAGAAATGTCTGAGGAGTGTTTTATCAGGGTAGAGTTGAGCACAGGTCAAGATAAAGAAAATTAATTTCTATCTCTTTTGCAGGCAGGTTTTCACACTGAGACTGCATCATTTTCTTGAAGGAAGCACTAAAATATCACACATATACAACAGACATATGTACATACCCATATAGATATTTAAATGTTCATTCTAAAACATATTCCAAGAAAACAGGAATGTTTGTATTCTCCGCCCTCTTGGAGGCAGACATACGTACATACAGACATCCTTGGGTACAATGAGTGTCTTATAGCTTTGCCTTGCTTACCACAAAACCTACATTGCCCATCACGACTGCTTAGCAAAACACTTTGCTGGAAAGGTACTGTTAATTCACAGAAACTGTGGAGTTCTCCAGGTGGTATAATTCATGACTGGTAATGAGAACAGCTGAAACCATCTGTTTTCATAACTTTCTTTCCCACCTTAATATAAACCTCTTCATTAGCCAATAGGCCCATTTAACTATCCTAACAGATTTGCTTCCTCAAATATTTATATGAAAAGGTGAGAAATAAAGAGACAAAAACAAACATATAAGCAATTGGACTTACAGATGGAAACTTCCAATGACCTAAAGGGCCAATTACCTAGTATAGATGCTGAAGCACAGAGGCAAAACCAACAGGGGAAAAACATAAAGGAGACTAGTGTCCTTCCCTTCCACATAGTCCTTTTTTCTGTTTAGGTCCCAGAATGATGCACTTAAAGTTTATTCCCAGGAAGGGACTCCAAACTGTACATTACAATCTTTTCATTAAGTTGTTTTGGAGAGGCACAAAAACATACGGACATATAGCTGCACACCCTCCTGCCACCACATATTTTTGTTATCCTTTCCTACCAACAGTTTATCAAAAACACTGGTGACATTGAAGTGGAATTAAAATTCTGGGCTCCGAATTTAGGAAAAAAATGAAGTTTGAATCCTGGCTTTCTTGCTTACTAACGTATTCACTCTTCTTGTTCTCCCCAAACAAAAGAAAAAGAAATCATCTCGTCCAATTGCGAATGTGAACCTAGGTTCCTGCTTTGGCCACCCTCAACATTAAAGATTCACTCTGGCATCATGCAACACAGGGGCCCTTCTAAGCAGAGGGAGCAAAGATGAAGAAGCAGCCATTGTTCTCACCTGTTCTACTGTCTTGGCACACTACCTTTAGGGAACAATATGATCTTAAACACAATGAAATACACATTTTATCTTAATTATTTTAATTTAATTTTTTAATTGACAGATACTATTGTCTATATTGTGTACAACATGACATTCTAAAACATACATGCATTGTAGAATGGCCATATCAAGCCAATCGACATGCATTACTTCACTTAGTTGTCATTTTCGTGGTGAGAACACGTAAAATCTACTCTCAGCATTTTTCAAGGACACAATAACTTGTTATTAACTGTAGTCACCATGTTGTACAATAAATCCCTTGAACATATTCCTCCTCTCTAACTGGAATTTTGTATCCTTTCACCAGCATTTTCACACTCCCCACCCCAGCCCCTGGTAACCGCCATCCTACTCTCTGCTTCTATAAGATCAACCTTTTTAGATTTCGCACATGAGTGAGATCACACAGTCTATGTTTTTCTGTACCTGGCTTATTTCACTTAACATAATGCCCTCCAAGTTCACCCATATTGTCGCAAATGTTGGGATTTCTTCTTTTTTATGGCTGAATAGTATTTCATTGCACGTATATATACCACATTTTATCAATTCATTTGTTGATGGATGCGTGGTTGATTCCATATCTTGGGATACACCTTTTAAAAAGGAAAAAGAATATCATAGACATTAAGAGACAAATCCAAAAAAATGGGTTTGTCACTGGGTTTGGAAATGGATCCACAAAGGCTTATTAAGTTAATTGATGTGATTGGGGGGAGAGAGATTAAGAAGAGCAGAGGCTAATACCCTGCCTCTGCATTAGACTTGGAAATGTCTAATACAATTGAGATACCTAAAAAGGGAGGCTGCCAATAGTGAGACCTGTCCCTACTAAAAACAGAAAAAGTTAGCCAGGTGTGGTGACGCACACCTATAGTCCTGGCTACTCAGGAGACTGAGGCAGGAGGATCATTTGAGCCCAGGAGTTTGAGGGTGCAGTGAATGAGCTATGATGACACCACTGCACTCTAGCCTAGAGCAACAGAGTGAGACTCTGTCTCAAAAAAAAAAAAAAAAAAAAGAGGCTCACCAAAACAATCTATGACTCCCTGTACATTTTTGAACACATGTGAGAAGCAAGAGGTACAAAGAGAAAGAAGGCAGCGGCCTGGGCCATTGTTCCAAAGTAATTGCTCTTACAGGGGACTCAACAGGAATTTGTAAGAGGTAGGTAGAGATTTACTCATCCTATTCTGAGGTGTAAAAAGAACATATCATTTCTTATTTCTCTGACTTGATCTTCTTTAAATTGTCCACATCACTTAGACTTACTAGTTCATAATATTTTAATTTTTTTCTAGTTTGAGAAATGTCCTTAAATTTAAACATTGCATCTCTTCAAAGTTAAGTTCTTAGTAGGAATATTTATATCTTAATTTTCTGGAGGATACAGTCTTCTTATGGGGATGCTCAGTCTTTCTGATTTCTTCCTTTCTTCTCTAAGATGATCCCTATGTTGACAATGAGCTTATGGCAATGAATGGAAGGTAGCTCTAATCTATGCCAGGGAACTTGGGAAGCTCTAAGGTCCCTGACATAGAGGGGTACAACTAGTCTACTCCCTATGTGAATAACAGAGTAATATTCAAAATATTTAACAAGTATGGCACGGCATGAACCAAACAGAGTAGATGCCCATCCACCCCCCCAAAAAAAAAATAAAAAAGGAAAGAAAAGAAACCTATCAGAGTGGGCATTGACTGAAAACAAATGACGCAAGCATGCCATTGCAGGCCTGCTAAATAGAAGGCCTGTAGGTGATTACTGAATTTGCTCCATCCAGTCTTTTGGAAGGACACCTGCTCCCTCCCCACCCCTTACTTTTCATCCCCAGCCTAGATCTTCATCACAAAAAGACACTATGGTGAATTCAGTCTTTGAGATAAATTTAACAAAGCAAAGCTAGTAATAGCAGTCTGTGCAACACCTGCAATCTAATAAAAAAATAGAATTTGAGGCGCCCTCCTAATTGTTCTTCTGATTTTCCACTCTATTCCAAAGATTTAAAGAGACCAAGTTCACTGCCTGCAGAAACTTCAAAGTGTTAGCGCATAGGAGAACCAGTTGAGTTTGGCTCTCTGAACATCTAGAAGATAACCTTCCATATAGAGTACAACATCAAATCATCATAGGTTACTATGAAAGGATCTTCTGTGAAGAAGAGTAAAATCTCAGGGGTTTAGGGAAGAACAACTGGTCTCAAAAGTACCAAAATGATATTAAAGAAACCACTGAGGAAGCTAGAAACCAACCAGCAGAGGAACGTAAATCCAAACCACAGAAAGGTAGAGGTTCAGATTCCCCATATGGCTACAGAGACGAACAAAGGTCTTCTGAATTCATACATGATTTTTTTTTTCTCAACAGTGCTAAAAATCTACTAGTATATCTTATTCAAGACACCATTTTCCAGCACTTAGAATCTGGCGTATTTCCCAGTTACTAAAAATTCTAATGAAAAGAAGCAGTCACACAAACCCAACCTGACAAGCTTAAGATCTTCTGTTAGTTGTCTTCTATAATAGATATCATGTGTATATTTAGAATAAACGGACGCGGTAGCTTGTGCCAGTTGCTCATTCTAACATGTCTCACATTCTCTTGAATGGTGTGCAGCTTCAGAAACTTCCAATCATCCTCCTTTTAAATATTTCCGCTTACAATATGAAAGGGCTCAGAGCTTATTTAAATTAAGACATTTTACATAGCTCTGCCTGCACTCTTTCAAAATAGTCAATTAACATAAGCTACCTTCCAGAGGATTTGCTTTAAGTCAGGTGGAAAGAAATATTATTTCAGAAACAAGGAAGGAAAAAGAATATTGAATACATAGCAAACTAAGTTATCTGAAAAAACATTAAGACTATTCAATTTCCCCACATTTTAGGGCCGGTGTCTTTTTTTCCCCTTTAAAGAGTTCTGCCAAAGATTGCTTTCTGGCACAAGAAGTCCTCCAGGAGATCTCCCAAGGGATAAAATGTCCCAAATGTTGCAGCCCCTTCTGTCAAACAGCAGCATAGAAAGCCTCTCTGCAGCCTCCAAAATATTGCAGGCTCAATTACCCTCCGGGTGCAGTGAGCGGGCAGCACCATTAATCATTCCCAGGACACTAAATGCCCTGAGAACAGGTCTGAATCTGGCAGCATTAGGGATGTCCAAGAACTGAGCTGTTCTCTGACAGCTGGGCCATGCTGCCACCTGGAGGACAGCAGGACACACAGCTCCTCAGATGCCAGTTAGTTCCCTCCAATCCAAGAGGAGCTACAATGTGTCGGTTGTGCTGAATGCATTTCCCCTCCTTGGGTAGTTAGACCTGTTCCCCTGCTATCAAAAATGCTGAGACTTTCCTCTGTACTGTTAAGTTGCTGCGGAGCTCATGAGGCCAATGGCAGTGGGTAAAGGCAGGTGGCCCAGCAGTTCTTGCCTTCTCTGCTGGCCATCATCCACATCCTCACCCATGCTGGAGTCTTCTCTGTGGGTGCACCTTTTCTCTTATTCACCCATCCAGTTGATGGGGGTTCTCACGTCCTGTTCTAAAAACATGCCCACCCTCAAAGTGCTCAGGCTCTGGATGGAGAGGTGGACAAGAAAGCAGAAGGCTGTGCCAGGTCAGGATGAGTGTTCACGCAGCGTGAGCACCACAGGCTGTGGGACCCAGAGGAGGGAGACCTAAATCAGTCAGGGTCAGGGGGTGAAAGGACACTAGGAAAGTCTCCCGTGGAAGGGATCCTTTTAAAGGCATCATGAAAAGAACAAGGGTGTCGTTTTGAAATCTGGTTAAGTCTATGGTCAAATCCACAATCCTAACCACAAATCATGCATCCTTTCTAATTTTCATTTTCCTCATGTGGAAAATTTTGGTATTAATACCTATTTTATAATGTTATCAGAGGAGACAGAAATTATATGTGCCAAAGAGCTGGGATAATGTATTAAGTCAACACCAGATTATGGTTTTTGTCCTAATTATCTGGCAGGGAAAGCTAGACTTATCTGGGCAGAGAAAAGGGGCAGAGAAAGGACCACACAACACTGAGCCAGACAGGTGAGAAAGCAGGATGCTCGGGGGTTATCAAGCAGCATGTTAGTGGAAACACTTTCGTGGCACTCTTCTTTGCATATTTTTCTATGTCCACCTTTCCTCTTTCATCCTGCTTTTTTTTTTTCAGTGCCCTCAATCAACACTCAAAGGAAAGTACGAATGCCCTGTGTTTCCAGAATATTAAAGAAGTCTTTAGGTTTCGGCTAGTTCATGATAAGAACATTTGTTTGCAGGACAAACAGACATTGGGAATAATTCATTTTTTCATCAAATTTCCTTTAGGTAATTTGGTAGAGAACTTTAAGCAAGTTGGTAGAGAACTTGACGGGCAGGTACTGCTCTTCTGATAAAAGGTTGGCACCAGTTGGTCCCTACAGAATGCACTAGTAAGTTTGAGTGAGCTGTAGTGACACCTCCTGGTAAGACAAGGGGAACATCACTTAACACAAAACTTTCCGTGATCATAAAATTATAAAAAAATTTTATAATTTTATGATCAAAAGCAATACACAAAAACATCGTTTTCACATGAAGTGTCTTCCTATCTGAAAACAAAACAAAAAGTTTGCCTGTGAAGACACACTCACATAGGCACCTACTTAGTTCTGACCGATTGTCATTTAAAAACAAGCTGAGTCAAAGAAGGAAAAGAGTTTTGGTTTTAATTCATAGCATCAAATAATTAGTTTATTTTTTTTTTTAAATCTTTCATCCACTTATTTTGGCACTGCATATGTAAATCCCTACTCAACATTCTCTAAAGCTAATAAATAAAATGCTAAGGAAGTTTCTTTATGTAGTATTTTAACCTGGTTCTCTGTGAAAGGCTGGTCTGATACTTCCTCTCGAATACCTGGACTAACATCACCCCAATACTTCCATCTCAGCCCCAGCCCACCCTCCCCTAACACTGCATTTCCACATGGGCCCCCTCTGGCCTGAAGCATCTTCAAGCCGAGAGTCCTCCCATCCACCTAACATTCCCCTCTCCTTCTCAAACTCTCTACCTCTTTCAAAGCACCTGTGTTTTGACAAGCATTTTAGGGCACCACGTACCAGAGCTAAAATGATAATGAGTGCTAATAACTTAACGTTTTATATCTCCTTAGTGACATACAGACCTTGCAAATGTGAAATTAGCCCTTCTCGGAATCCAGTTCCACAATTATAATAGTTAGAATCTCCACCGGCCAGCCAACCAGCCACCCATCTATCTTTCCGTCCATTCTACGATCCATTCATCCATTCATCCAATACTTTTTTGTCTACTACACGCTAGGCTCTTTGTTAGGTATTAAGAGAAACAAATGTAATCACGAGAGACATTGTGATCTGTATTTCTTATTTCACAGAATTTAAATTCTAGTGATCAAATTGCAGGGGTAGGGGGAAGAGTTAACCAAACCAACCAAACAAAAAAAGCTCAAATTGTGATAAAGTCTACTAGGGAACAATAAGGAGTGGAGACTGAATGGAGAGAGAGCAGTAGGAGGTATCTTGCAGATGAACGGAAGTCAGGGACAGGCTTTCAGAGGAGGAGACAGAACTTGAGACAAGAAGGACAGAAAGAAGCTATGGAGAGGCAGGTAGGGGTGTCGCAGGCAAAGGGAACAGCATGCACAAAGGCCCTGTGACAGAACAGGACTTGTTTTATTGATGGAAGTATTGAGGAAGCAGAGAATGGCAAGAGTTGAAGTGGACATATGTGACCATAAGGATTCCATTCAAAGTGTAATGAGAAGCCCTTAAATGGTTTTAAACAGAGGAATATAAACTAATTTAGGTCTTGACAAATAATTAATACATAAAAGTACTTACTTTATTCCAGATACAGGTTCAGCATCCCTTATCTGAACCTGAAATGCCTGGCCAGAAATGTTTTGGATATTGTATTTTCTTCTTGATTTTGGAATATTTGCAGTATACTTACCTGTTCAGCATCCCTGATCTGAAAATCCCAAATCTGAAATGCTCCAATGAGCCTTTCCTTTGAATATCATGTCTGTGCTCAAAAAATTTCAGATCATAGAGCATTTCGTATTTCGTATTTTGGATTAGGAATACTCAACCTGTATTCATTTGACCCTCATAGTAACTTTACAAGATATATAATAATATTCTCAATTTTATCAATGGGAAAATGCAAGTAAAGACAAGTAACCTGCCACAGTCTCACAGATACTAAGGGGCAATGCTGGGACTTGTGCTCATCCAGCCAATCCATGGGGTCCATGCTTCAGACACTATGCAATATGGCCTCTCTGCTCATTATTTCTGCAAGAGCAAGAGTGGGAAGAACCTGCTGGAAAGTAAGGCAATGATCCAGGCCAGACATGATGGAGTCTTAGAATATAAAGACAGTAGTGGAGACGGTGAAAGTTAAATAGATTCATGACGTATTTTAACGATAAATTTTATTGGCCTTGTTGGTGGGTTGGATGTGGTAAGCAAGGGGATTGCCTGCTGGAAACAGTGTTCAATGACAGTAAAGTCACACTACAGATATGTCTTTCCTCATTGTGTTTATTCCCATTGTCTATGTCACCAGAATCTTCAGAATCAAACTGAACATATTTTCAAAAGTTCTCCTATAAAGAACACTTTCTATCCCAATGTCCAATGGAGTAAACTTTTTAACATGGTTCATTTTTCTAGTGTTTTTTATGCATATACACAAAATTGTATTGTATGTTATGTACAGTTTTGATTCTTTTTTTATTATTATATCACCTATTTTTACCTTGTTGATACCTATTCTTTGGGGGAAAAACTCCTTTAAACGATGTTGAACATTCTTTTTTTCTGTCTTTGGGCAGGTGCGTTGTTTCTAATTTTGCATTCTTCTAAGTAACTTCCTTTACATAAATCTTTGATTGAAACTTGATTATCTCCCACGGCTGCATAACAACAACAAAATGGAAGTTCTAAGTCTAAGTTCTAGGTCTAAGTCTTATTCATTGATCAAATAGCATTTATCTATTTCTACCTTATAACCGTTGAAATTCTGTCAGTGCTGTGTGAGAGAACCTGCAAGAAGGCGGATTATGTGGGAGCAGGTGCTGGTAGATGGATAGATGTGGCAGTGGGTGTCTATAAAGTTCTTTTCTGATGGCTTCAATTTTATCAGAGAATAGGTAGCAAGGCCTTCTACTGAGAGTGAGGGTGAAGACAGAGGTACTGAGTATTTAGGGAGACAGGAGGAAGTGTCATGTAGTCTTCTAGGAGAGTGAATGGGATCAGGGAGCACAGTAGGATGGCCTGATAACTTTAAGAACCCATTTAAGATTAACAACTGTGAAATGATACTGTGGTTCTGTAATTTTCCTTAGATATGCTCAGCTGCCTTCTCTCTAGCAGCTCTATGTCAGAGACTACTGTCCACTGCTTCTTCGCCCATGAAACTTACACTTGCCCTTTTACTTTCAACTCTCCCATTAAGCTTTCCCATGCCACCTCCCCCACCCCATACTGAGATATTGATATATACCCTTCCTCATAGCTCCCCAAATATTTTATGCTGATCTGTATGGTTTTATTTACTCAGTATCTTTATTCCTCATTTGATTCTAAATTCCTCCAGGGCAGAGACCTTTGAATTTCTTTTGATACTCATTTCTTATTTCAATACCAGGCACATCGTAAGTCCACATTCAATATTGGTTAAAGAAACGTATGTGAGTTTTTTCAAATTAAGGGATAAATTTCCTTATAAACCTTCATAAGCAAGAAATCAAGTTGCCTAGATCCTGCTCATACCATGGCCTCATTACTAGCAAAGGCATCTGTCAATCAAAAGTAAACGTCCTAGGAATAAATTAGACAACTACTAGTCAAAAGTGTTAAAAATAAGACAAATACTCACTTCCCCATGTTGCTTGTATCCCAACACTGAGTTTTCAATATGAATGTAAAACACACACCCTTACAAAAAGAGAGTTAAGTTTAAATCCAACTATGGAGATTCCTTCAAAAGGAAAGTGTCTTTTTTATAAATCTTTAAGAAAAGATAGGCATTTGACCAATTTGGTAGAGAAAGCTGGACATCCCAGGTTGGATATAGCATGAAGAAAATATCTAAAAGGTTAATAAATTGTAGAGGTCTCGAATAAGCAGATCTTTGTAGACAGGAATTTAACAACTTACATATCTTTGATTGCCTCATGAGACATGTACAAAATACATACTGAATAAAAATGTGCAGAATAAATGGCCTTACTTTTTCATTTTTTATTCAATCATCCTACCTTTAGGCAGACATGGAATAAAGAAAAGACAGGCCAAATTTGGAGCTAATAACATAGTATGGGAATTGCAAATACATTATAATTCTCTCATTGCATTCTTCATACACAACTGTACTGGAACGTTGAGATAAAAGAAAGCTCAATTGCCATTAGAGAATAAAATAGGATTCCCACTTAGATCTTTAGAAGCAGCTATTCTTAAAAATTAATTCACTTGATGAATGTTTAAGTTTCTTCCTCACTTTTCCTGTGTGAACATTTATCTTATGTGCTCGGGATAGAAATGGATGCAACGTAAATCTTCGAGTTTAAATTCACATCCCCAGGAATATTCCTGTGTGAACAAGCTGGTGAGGGGTACTTAACTGGTCTCCCAATCTCTTTGGGATAATTTGAAGACAGATTCTCTGCCCAGATGTTATTAATTATATATTTAGCACCTTAGCTAGCTTATTTCTGAGAGGCTTTGGAGATCAAAAGGGATGTGGAAAAGTGAAGAGAACCAAAGCTCAAACATCAATTTGAATTGAGCTGCACAATGAGAATGTGCTCCCGCACTTTGTTGCAATGTAGTCTATAAATAATCCTCTGAGGTTCACTTGCCAATTAGGAACCATCACATGGCATGCACCTTAGATGTCAGTAGTTAATTTGTATGTCAGTGAAACATTAATTTGATGAAAATTTTAAAGCTTTATGCACTATTTATATCATAATTGGAAGAATAGTGTACTAATACACTGATTTTTATTGTACCCAACATGCTTTTTAAAAGGCCAAGTTTAAATAATCAGTATTTATCATTGTCTGTTTGATGGTTTTTTTTTTCACTTCAGGACCACAGATCTGCATTTTTAGACTTTAAATTATTTTAACGTTGAACTGTAATCAAGATGTTTGAAAAAAAAGTCATGTCTATGTGGATGATAGAGAAGATGAGAATTAGATTTATAGCCCGAGGTACCTGGTTATATTTGGAAGTTTAATTCAGAGTTTGTGGCTTCAGCCATAAACATGTCACCCTGGGTCAATAATTTAGTTCTATTTTCTCCAAGTTTTTGCTTTTTTTTGTTCTTCCTGAGTTTTTCTACTGTCAAAAGAACCGTTTTGTGGGTGGTCCCTTCTAAAAGCTGAAAATGGTTGTTGACTCAAGTACAAAGGGAAACAACCAGTGGGCACTTAAACTTAACTACTGTATTTAAGTGCAGTACTTAGAACAAATGCTGTATTTACATAGCCAGAAGTATGAAAAGCTGCCAGCCTGGCAGGGTTAGCTTGCCATGGGAATTGACATACCTGTCAATCAGGTCCACCAGGGAAGCGAGCAGAAAGGCAATGAGAGAGAGAAAGACACAGAGGAAGTGAAGAAGAAGGGAAGAAGAGAAAAGAGAAAGAAAAGAAGAGATATGTATACAGGTTCCACTACCATGGAATCACAAAAACTTTTCCAACATTTATTTTCACTCTCATTTCCTCAGACTGCTTGTGTTTTAGTGTGCCCAGAAAATTAAAAGATTTGCATACTTTGGTTTACTGGTGGTGCCGTAATAGTGTTTTTCCAGAAAGTGGCATGTCATGAAACACAGGGTTTGGACTTTCATTTTAATGCAACAGATGTTTGTGTATGCTGCCTCATTATTACTTGATTTGTCATGTGTTTATGGCTTCTCTATCCAGCCAGAATATAAGTATCTTTAGACCACAAATCTGTCTTACTTTGGCTAATATCCCCTCAGCATTTGCAATATTAGACCTTAATAACTATTGCAGACTTGACTGTATTTCTAAACACTCATTCATATCAACTTTGATGGTATGTCTCCTTCCACAATTTAAAAACAACAACAACAACAAAATTAGACATCCTGACAGGGAAAATGTGTGCCTTATGTAGAACAAGATAAGGTCATTTGGAAAGATAATACATATATGTATTCTACAGAGTCTTATGAGATTAATAAATTAGATGTCCAGTTAGCTGTGAGCTCTCATGCCCACAGCAAAAGAGAAAATGTGGTCAGTTAAGTAATTCATATTCCTCTTAAGATTAAAATATTAATTTATCAGAAAAAAGCTATAAATCATAAGTATACACAATCATTCATTTGCATTGTCTTATATCTTCATTTTGTAGATATTTACATTTTTTATTACTCAATCAAGTTAATCTTCATGTTAAAGGGAATCTAAGTGAATGTTGGTTATTAAAATTAAAATCTAATTCAATAGTTTTCTTCAAATTAACTTATGAGAGAGAAGACTTTAATATTTAAGTAAATTTATTTGAATCACTTAACCAATGTGTTTCTGATTGCATCTAATTATAAAAATTGAGTGCCTGTGCTTATTTGTGGAGGGAAAAACAAAAAAGGAAAAAAATTAAAAATTAAAAAAAATTGAGCGTCAAACATCATCTTTCTTATGTTTTGTAAACATTAAACTCACAGAAGAAACTAAACTTTTAAAATAAAATGTTCCCCAAATAAACATCAACAATTTTCATTTTTACGTCAGTAAAACAGCACTCCCTTCCCCTAAAAGAAACAGCATAAGAAAGTAAACAGTAGGCAGTTTTCAATACTTATTAAGAAAAGTGAATAGAATAAAAGCCACCATTCAAAATATCCAAGCAAAGGCACCATGATATTCTATCACTTTGACTTATGATATGTGAAGTTAGTGCCCGAATTACCCAAATGCATACTGTGTGCTACACAGCTGGGACTTTTAAAGGTCAAAGAAGAATTCCTCAACAAATTTATTCAGAGAAACCTGTCCTTCTTTTCCCGTGTCAAGTCCTGACTCTTTCCAGGTTTAATAAAAGTTGTTCTTCTCTCTTCACCCCTCCTCCCACTAATTCCCACATGTTTTCAAGAGTCAGTTCTCTAACCAGACTACACTGAAGACATGTGCACATAAATTTATGACAGGAGAAAAATAACAAAAGAGTCAGATCCAGCAGAGTATTAATTTAAAAGGCAATTAATTTTGAAAAAGAAAAGGAGATCAATATAAACTCAGCAAGGGCATGAATGATAGTATATAGCACAAGTAATTCTCTATTTGGGGGTCCTGAGAAATTTCAGCAAGTGGTTGTGGAGTAATGAATGTTTGTAATTCATTAGCTACTATTTTAAAATGCAAAGCACACCATGACATCAATGATGTTCTTTTTAATCTCAACAAACAGGCTATTACAATGAAAGCACTTGCAAAAAGACACTACATTTAAATATAGGTTCTGATGAGATTAAAATGCTTTAATAACAATAATTTAATAACATTTCATAATTCTATAGAAAGACAAAAACATCTTGAGATTGATTCAAAAGTACATGTGTTTATATACCCCAATCTTTTATGAATATATAGAAACAGCCAGCATTTCTATTCTGAAAATTCTTTCTCTTCAGGATCCCTTAATAAGATTTTAGACCTTATTTAAGGAAATAATCATTATTTACTTAAACATATATTTTCTCCAAATAGAGAAAATGACATTTATAAGTACTTCATTTTCTTTTCTCACTTTCCATCTTCCTTCAGCTCCTAGACAACAAAACAATGGTTCATTCTTCTTGTGGAAGAGTAAACTCAATATCAACACAAATGGCCAGGGGTCCCCATAGCAGTGAAATCATGCCTTCATAAGGACTTTTTTTTTCTTTATGAAGAAATAAGTTTAGAAGGACCTTTTCCAACATACTTTAAAGTCATGCAATATTTCAATGATATAATTATCTTGGCAACACTAAATACTGCTGACTGATAAATGAGACCAAAATAATTAAGTTCTGTTCTTTGCACAATCAAGATTTAGTGCAGTAATCAATCTGGGTAAGAATTTGGAGTCTAGAGACTTGAGAAGATGAACAAGTTACTAGCTAAAATTGGTCATGTGGGAAGGTGGTTAAATGAGTATACAGTTTATACATAGCTGAGGATACTTTTCATGTCTTAGTCTTCATTAGAACATGGCTGATTCACTGTGCATGTGGTCCAGGACTAAGTTGGACATGGTATGCAAGTAGACAAACAAAAGAACAATTGAAAAGATGATCCAATGCATCCAAAAGGCACTACTGGTATTGAAAATGTAAAATAATAGGCTGAAAACAGTAAAGTTTTTTTGAAGCTATAAAAGCAAACAAGAGGTACAAATGCTGCTATGAACAGTATTAAGGATACAGACATAAAGAGTGAACACATTATACTTTTCTGCATGTATATTTGTGGAATTTTGAGTATGCTTTGGATGCCTACTCAGGTTCCATTTTTATTTTCATCTACCTAACTCCCTCTTCCCTCCTTAGAATAAATCATACAGCTTTCCATACCCTAAACAACACTCCCACTGCATGGTTTTACCCTAGGGAATTAGACTATGGTCAGAGAGGTGTTCATATTAAGTATTTCTCCTGGGGACTGGAACTCCAGGCTTCAGCAATCTGATACGCTTAGCAGGTCCATGAGGCAAAGTAAAATATAACCAGGGCAGTTGGGTGTGTTAGCAACTACTGTGATTTACAACTAGTTACAAATATATATATATATATATATATACACACATATATATATTTATATATACACACACGCATACACACACAAATATTGTAGATTTGTATATAATATTCTAAACTTGTATATACACAAAATATATTTATATATACACAAACATTTATATGAAATAATAATTTAAAAATATCTCGTGTCAACAGCTTATTCTGATTACTACCCAAGGGCCTTAGAAAAATAAGGAGACTCTCAGTAAAATGCATCCTTCTTTGTAGTGGGCTAAGGAATAGGCACCATGAACAGGTGATAATATTACAATTTATAGAATGGAAAAAAGTCAAATGAGAGTATCTATCATCCAACAAAAGGAATAACACTACATGCAGGAGATGTCTTTTGGCATCTTCACTAGGGATAACAGGCTCGCTCTGACTCTGGGTGCACATGTCTGCCTCCATGAATGTTAGCATGCGGTTAGGGTGGGGGTGCCACGGACGTCTACACCAGCGCTTGGCCATTTGTAGAGTGGAAATTACACTTTGCTTTTAAAAATGGATTATTCTCCCAGAACCATGCAATTCGACTAGCTGAAGGCACAAATGTAATAAATATACATCTAAAAAAAAGGAGGGAGGGGGCGAAAAAAATAAACCCCACCCTGTTTAAGGGAAACAGGTGCTAGCAAGAGAAAACAGCCAGTTTCCAATTAACACTTAAAACTCCATCTTCGCCACTCTGAAAATAATTTCAATGAGGGAAATATCGTGTCCTGTTTCTGAGGGTTTAATTCACTGGGCTGTCTCGGTGAACTGAGAGTCAGATCTAAGTTTCACACTCAGGAGCGGTTTTCGCGGTCGACTACTATTGCCCTCCCAGCTAGAAGTCCGTTTCCAAAACGGGTAAGCCCCTTTCTCCTGGCAGCCTGGACCTTCACTCCTCTAAGCCGTCACTTTTATTTACAGCCCCTCGAGCAGCGTCTGTGTCGCTCAGCCCAGCCCCAAGAACAGTCACCGCGAACAATGAGCCAGACAAGGGACCCACCCAGCGAACGCCTGCTCGCCAGCCGCTCGCAAGCCAGCTAGCGCGGGACGCTCCGGCTTGGGGCTCTCGGTGCCCCCACCCTTTCCCCTCCAAACCCCAAGAAAAGCAAGCAGGTAGGTCGTTCCCTACACCCAGACACCTATGCTCACCCAGTCAGCCCTTCCTCTCAGCACCCACCAGTTAAAGATTCTGTATCTAAAAAAAGAGAATCAGAAGAGGGGGACGGCGTGACGGTCCAGCCGGTTGCCCACTCGGCTCCAACTAGCCCAGCTTGGTGTGGGGGGAGGTTGGCACTCACTTGCGCCCGAGTCCGCGGCATTTTGAAATCCCGAAGGATTTGAGGTGAGGGCAAGAGGTGGGGCCAGGAACCATAAAGTGGCTTCCGCTCCCTCCCCGCCGGCCTGGCAGGGCTCTGGGATCGGGCAAGACACAAAAGACGGGTAGTATCAGTGCCAACAACTCTGCCGCCGCCTCGGTCCACGCTGCGCACGGGCACAGGGCGGCAGGGCCTCGGGGCCGGGTCCCCGCGCCGGCCGGGGCGCGCGCGAGGCTGGAGCATCCCCGGACGCCGCCGGAGCGCCCCGGTGCGCTTTGCGCGCGGTCCCCGGTCCGCAGCTCCTCGCCCCACAGATAAAGAGGCAGAAGCGGCGGAGCAGAAATGGAGAGAAAAGGCAAGACTTACTTGGGGGCGGAAGGCTCGGCCGGACTCCGGCTTCGGACTCGGCAGGTGTCTGGCACCGCGGCCCAGGCGGAAGGCGCTGGCGCAGCTCCGAGCGGGGGCTCCACTTAGCGAGGACGGGAAACTCCCCTTGCCGCCCGGCCCTCGCGCCGCGCTCCTGGCTGTCACCCCACCGAGCGACGCAGCCACGCAGCCCTCTGCCTCCTTGGTCCTGGTGGGTCTCTCTGCCCTCCTCTCTCGTCTCCGCTCCCCCACAGACCACACCCTGTCACCCCGGCAGCCCTCCACTCCTTCCTCTTTGACACTTCCACCGGTTACTCCTCCGTCTGCGTCCTCCCACCGCCCTCAGCCCACGTGCTCCTGCCGCTCCCTCGGCTCCGAACTTCCCCTGCCGGAGCCCCCACCCCGCTCGGAAAACCCCTTAGTCTCCAAGCAAGGCAAAGGTCCTGGGGTCCTCGCTCACCTTGCCCCAGCCCCCTCAGTCCGCGGCACCTCGCTTTGATTTTGTTACTGCGATGGTCTAGGCATATTGTGTACTACTTATCAAGATATATTTTGTAATAAGCCATACGTACACCACTTTTAATACTATAGAAATGTATTCCCAGGTGTCACTTAGAGTGATCATCTAGCAGCTGTTCGTTGGCCTTCAGAGTTAGTCAGCCCAGCTTTCTCCATATGCGAAAAGCCCAGCGAAGTTCCAGAACATCCTTTTTAGCCCAATCCAAACCAAATACGTCATTTTCTACTAGCCCTCTTCTTTATTGTTGTTTTTATAAAAATATTTTTATATTTACGTTTGCCTGTTCCTTCAGAGATTCCTTTCCAAAGGGGCACCCCTCCGTAATCTGTTGGTAGTTTCATGATAATACTTAACCACCTCTGTGGTATTTTCTCCTTGCCTTACCATCTCCACTACTGGTCCATAAGTTTCTCTAGTCAGAACTTTTGGTCTGTAAGTTTCTCTAGGCAGAAATATTTAATATTCATATTCATG
The DNA here is from genome assembly GCA_963574885.1 of Lepilemur ruficaudatus. Taxonomy (NCBI): domain Eukaryota; kingdom Metazoa; phylum Chordata; class Mammalia; order Primates; family Lepilemuridae; genus Lepilemur; species Lepilemur ruficaudatus. The sequence goes on along the minus strand of CAUYRT010087726.1, from coordinate 18,724 downwards.
ACTTTATCAGCAGCTCCTAGCATAGTCCTCAGGACATAATATATGTTCAAAGAATGTTCAAGAAATGAAATGTCTCTTAAATATGAGGCAAGGTTTGGTGGTTTTTATATTGTATTTAAAAGAATGAAGAGTTCAACTGCATGCTTGCCTTATCCCAAATAATTGGTCCTATAGAAAACGAAAAACATTTTGCATTTAACTGGGTGATTTCTCACACATTCCTTTAGTCTTTAAAACAAATCTTCCTTGTAGGTATTATCCACTTTTTCTAAGATGATACTCAGGGGTGTTGATAACTTGATGGTCACTAAATGTGAAGCCCCTAGGCCTCAGAGCTGGGGCTTCATGTCTTTTCACACCAGCACAAGCTGCACTGGGCTGGCATTCTCAGTGCGATACCTAACTGCCCAACTGCCCAGCCACACACTAAAGCTAACTACCAGCAGCGCAGGAAGCCTGCCCAACCATCTTTCCTCCAAACATAGCATTTATTTTCCTTCCCTCTTCCGCATCTTTAACTTGACTGCCTTAACAACAAACAAGTAAAAAGAAAAGAAAGAAAGAAAGAAAAAACTCTCAGTGCTCAGACCTCTTGTTGAACTTACTTACTGTCTTAACTCCTAAACTGAAAAAAAAATTCTTTTTTTTTTTTGCCTGTATCTTGTCTCAGCTGTCCCCCATGTCTCATATGGGGAGGCTTATCTCTTTGGTTTCTCCATTCAAGTCAATAGCAGCTAACATTTTTAAATTAGAGAGATCAGAGATCATCTAGCAGCCAGCCATTGCTCAAAATACTTTACACATATTATCTCATTTAATATTCAACCACATTTGAGGCAGAGACTGTTTCATAGATAGGGAACAGAGGCACAGAGTTAGGGTCACATAGGCAGCAATTAGAGGATCAGGACCTGGATACTGGCCATCTGCTTCAGACACTGTTCTCTCAACCACCATGCTAAGTGGCCTACCACAATCCCTTGCACCAAACAAGAAGTTTTAAAATAATGAATATGTATCCATCCCTACTTAGCTTCATAGAAGCAAAAAGAGACAGTAAAGAAATGGGCAGAATTTCAGGTTATTGAGAACATATGATTGGCCTTAATACCACAAGAACTGCTTTCTTTGGTGGGACTATACATTCTGTCTAAGGCCTGTGTTTGAAACAAGAGAGGGACACAATCCAGACTCATCACTTCAGGGGTGTGTGTGGGATAACTAAGCCTTCACGTTTGAATTCTGGTCCTTCTTCACAATCAGTGAAAGACATCTCCAGCTCAACTGATTCCTGGCAGAGCCCATCATTTGTGGGATACTTGTGTTCCTCAGGGACCTGTGTGCAAAACATATCCTCAGTGCCAGAGGCATGCTGAATAATGGCCCTCAAAGATACATGTTCTAGTACCCTGGAACCTCTGAATGTCACACAAAAGTTGCACTTTACAGATGTGATAATATTAAGGATCTTGAGATGGGAAGATTACTTGGGATTTTCAGGGTGCACCCTAAATATAATCCTATGTCTTTATAAGAAGGAGGCAGAGGGAAATGTGACACACAAAAGAGGAAAAAGCAAGTGAACACAAGACAAACATGGAAATGATGCAGCCACACGCCAAGGAATGCTGGCAGCCACCAGAAGCTCGAAGAAGCAAGCAAGGGATTCTCCTCAAGAGCCTCTTGAGGAAGCACAGTCCTGCTTACATATAGATTTCCATTCAGTAAAAGTGATTTTGGACTGTTGGCCTCCAGAACTGTACAGAAATAAATATGCATTGCTTTAAGCTATCAAATTTATGATGATTTGTTACAGCAGCCAAAGGAAATGAAAACACAGTCCTCAAATCTGGAAGATGACTTTCTATGCCAGGGGATGAAATAAAGGGAAACTATTTCAAGCAATGGATCAAGTTCTCTCTTTTGTGGCTAGTTTAGCCAATCATTTGCAGGAGGAAGAGAGGTATTTGGCTCCCAGTACATTATATAAAAGCCCACCAATTTAGATGTTGCCATTATCTCCATGTAATAAGTACATATAATGACTAAGGTACATTTATTCTAAAGTAGACTTACAATTTTAATTTTTTGTGCATATCACCTAAAGTTCATGATGGTTTAATTTTTTTAATTTACTAATATTTTATTTAGCATTTTAGCATCATTGTTTAACAGTGTAGGAATTACCTATTGCTAGACGGTAAGAAGGAGAACTTACTAATCAGCAGTCATAAAGTTTCAGTCAGACAAAATGAATAAGCTCTAGAAATATGCTGTACAACATTGTACTTATGGTCAACAATAATGCATTACACACTTAAAAATTTAAGAGAGTAGATAGCTTTAAGTGTTCTTACCACAATAAATGGTAATGAAATTTTAAAAAGTAATACCTGGTTCAATTTTTAAATATATAATCTATAATTATCTAATAAATATCAAAATGAATTTGAATTGAGTTAGAAGTATTAATTTGTAAAATGAAAAAAATATGTAAATTCTTCCATAATGTGACCCAGACACTCTTGACTTCTAAGAGGCCCTAGTAACTGAAATTAAGAACATTGTTGAGGGTTTTAGATTTTTTTTTGACTAAGGCCACCAGATAAAATACAGGACATCTAGCTAAATTTAAATTATAGATAAACAACTAATAAATTTTTAGTATGAATCCACATGCCATGCATTATCTGGGGCAATAAATTGTCTCTATTTTGCAACCTGTCTTAACCATGTGATAGCTGGGATACTTAAACAGTATTCATTGCTTATCTTAAATTCAAGTTTAGATAGACACTCTGTATTTTTCTTTGCTAAATCTGACCACCCGACTTTTGACTTTTCAGTTGCTCATGCACTTTCCTATTTTACCCCTCCCCCACCTGCAGTCTTCACTGGGACTAACTTTTGTTCACTTAAAAGCAGGACTGAAATAAGATTTAACCCCTCACTACTGGCCTAGCGCTGGTGCTTTGCTGCACACAGCCAAAGAGAAAGAATGACGTGACTCCTCTAAGATTTATTCACAGAGTCTAAATCCAGCCCACCTGTGGGGGATTTCCCATTAGATCACACAAAGTGTTTAGCATGCTACTATTTATCAGATAAATAGATTGAATTAAGATGAAAGTTTGTTTTTCCTTTTGAACATCTTTATCCTTATTCACAGTTCTTTGGAAGTAGTATAATAGTTCTGGCCAGCCATGGGTAAATATTTTTGACTCTTTTACATCCTTCCCCCTATGGTTTATGCAGCAAGATATATAGTTGGTTGTCCAACAGGGCAAGGGCAGAGAGGATAACAATTTATGTGACCTGTATTGGAAACATGAGAGGCACAAGTCAGGTAAATCACTAAGTCATTAAAGTCTTAGTTTTCTTTTCTGTAGAAATAGAACACAAACCCTGATCCTACCCACTTCATATCTCTAAACTCTTAATTATACCATTTTTATATCTTTTTTAGATACCTAACGTTCTCCATTTTGAGTTAAAAGTATTTGGAGACATAAGAGTTGGACTTTTTGATTTGGTTCCCAGTGCCTTTGTTTACTAGTCAAGGGAATTGGTAAATTTTTAATCTCTCTGAATTTGAGGATTATGATCCCAAAGCAGAGTGATAACAACAATCACCTCAAAGTTATTAAGAAATCAGATGAGAAAATATCTGTAAAATATTCAGTGTAGTGCCTCATAGCGGGTACCCAAAATAGTGCCCAAAATGGCCTTACCTGATGAGATTTTTCCATGCAGTGCTTTATCCCCTGGGCATGCCTCACTCCGATGATTTTCACATATTAAGTGTTCAAAATGTATTAGTTAAATAAATGAATGGACGGATATAAGATAATTTATATGAAAGTGCTGTAAAATTGGCAAAGTCCTGTAGAATTTTAAGAGGTTAGTACTCATAGTAATAATTAATAAGTAATAATAGGCAGCACCACTGAGTCTTTGATTCTGGCACAGCTTTGGAGAACTGCTCTGCAAGTAACATTTGATGCTTTGCCTTTGTCATCTGACAATTCAATTGAGAGAGACACTTTCTACAGAACAGCAACGTCGATTGATCAATGGAAAATGTTTCATTCATCCCGCTTTGCTCAGTAAAAATTCCCATTCATCTTTCAAATACTTTTCACTGTATTTCTTTTGCTGTACTTATATCAATTAAATTTGTCTTGGCCAAATTTAAGAAAGACCCCCCTCTCCCTTTCCCCAGCAAGAGTGGATTTTATTTACCTTCCCTGTATCAGAAGTGCTCGGTTCAGCCAGCTACAGCCAATGTGGTAACCCACAGTCATCATCAGGTATGCAAGCTCCAACACCCTGCTCTGTCTTTTAGCCTATGATGATGGCTCTTGGGACTCTGGTAATCACTCTTTATATACTGGAAGTTGCAGGAAAAGGGTAAATGACAAAAAGAATAAAAAGTGAGCCCCTCCAGCTGAATCAACCTCCTTTAAAGAGCCTTCCCAAAGCTTCACTCAGTGAGTTTCACCTACTGCACATGCTAGGCATTGTCTTTTGGCAGAACACATTGCTGCCTGAATACAAGTAGGGTTCTCTTACTCAGGAACACGAGGAGAAAGATATTAGACAAATAACCAGCAGTGTTTGCGATTGACCTCTTCCTTTTTCCTTTTGTCTTCATCTTCTAAGCCCTAATTTGTTATCTAATTGGCAAACCCTTGAATGTCCTATAAACTAAATAATTCTCTCCCCTTTTCCCTCTGTGTGTATTTCACTATTTCACAATTCCACAGCCTCCTCTTTTATGTTAGCATTCAGATTTTTTTCAGGTTTGGGTAATCCAAAAGCTCTTCATATGTTTTATTTTTATTCAATTCTAAACTGCTCACACTATGCACAATTTTCTTTCACTCTATCTAAGTCTTGCTCTTTGACCCTACAATCATTGAATTTATACATTTTCCCACATTTAATGCAGATGCTTTCAGGGTCTTTGATCCCTTGTGATCTAGGAACGATCACCTTGTGATATGCCTGGCACTTCAGTATAATCCAGTATTAGAGGGAGAGAAAAGTTAGTGGTGTACAAATGAAACAAGATTAGCCATGTGTAAAATTATTGAAAATGGGTGATGGATATCTGTGGGTGTGGGGAGGGGTTCATTTTATCATGACTTTGATCTTGTGCATGCTTTCAAATTTGTATAATAAAATGTAAGGAAAGACATGATTGGCTTGAATGTCTCTTTTGTAATCTGTATGAAGTCCTCCCCAAAATTTATTCGGGAAACTCTAGGAGGCTTACATGTTCTTGGTCGCCTCCTCTTCTGGGATCTTCTATCATATTGATGTCACTCTTCCAGCCACATCTTCTCGTATATGATTCTCGGTCTTTTCACCGAATTATACACACACAAACACAAAGGCACACAATCCTTTCACACAGTGTAATTTGAATAAGGTAGTGTTTATGAAGAGCTATTAGCCATATATAGTGCTAACATTACATACTGCCTACCAATATAGAAGACTACCTTTTCCTTTATTCCTTAGAGCTATCTGTAACCTTGTGACTTAATTCTGTGTAAGCAGAAGTGTTGTGCAATTTTTATCTCCCTCCTCGCCCTCCCCTTTTTTTCTTGCTGATTGGAGTCGACCTGAATTCCAGAGCCAGACCAGCCATCACCCACTATGAGGCAACAATGTTATATGTCAGATAATCAAGGCAGGAATCTGAGTCCCAGAAAATCATAGGGGACCTAAGCATCTCTGGACTGTCTTACTTTCACTGTCCTTGTAAACATAAGGGAAATAAATATCTATCTTATTTAAGGCACTGTTATTGTGCTCTTGTTTTTTTTCTGTAACATGTTGCCAAACCTAGTCTGAATTGATACATTAATACTTACCAAAGAATTTTTTTTCTAAACAAATGCAATTCTGAGCCTAAGAAAAAATTCTACTGCCATATATTAATACATTTTTTTCTTTACCTCATTATAACTAACTTTTGTGTCCATTCCAATCATAAACCTCTCTTCTCTGCTTGATTTGCTCTTGCCCAAACCAGTATAATAAATAAAAATCTATTGCAGAGGCCATATCTAAGTGGTTTCACTATCCTATTAAAGGAAGAATATATTAACTATTTCAGTTATCAGTTGTTGCTAACAAATCACTCCAAAACTTAACAGCTGAAAACATCGGTGGTTTATTAATATTATTTCTCACAATTCTGTTTGTTTGCTGGGATAAGCTCAGTAGTGCTCCTGTCCTGCATGGTATAGCTGAGGTCACTCAGATGGCTACATTGAGCTGGGATTTCTGTTGTGGCTGGAATGTTCAAGATGGCCTTTCCTTGTCTAGGGCTCCCTCCATCTGGCCTCTCATTGTTGTTGTCTAGCCTGAGTTTCGTTGCAGCTAGCATGGTGGCTAGCTTCCAAGAAGGGATGTTAAAAGAAGACAAACCCTTAAGCACTTATTAATATTAAGTCTCTTTTTTGCATTGTGCTTGCTAATTTCCAACTGGCCAAAGTAAGTCACACGGCTAAGCCCAGTGGTAATGTAGGAAGGAAACGCACAAGCGTGTGACTATTGAGAAGTGTGGCACACTTGGGCCATCATTGGGTCTTCCACACTGACTTACTGAGTCAAGAATATAGCATACTCTCTGTTATGGGCTGAATGTTTGTGTCCTTCCCTCCCAAACCAAAAAAAATTCGCATGTTGAAGTTCTAACCCTTAGTGTGATGGTATCTAGAGGCAGAGCCTTTGGAAGGAATTGTTTAGATGAGGTCATTCCCTCATGATGGGATTAGTGGTCTTATGAGAGGAACAGATAGGAAAGCTTTCTTTTTCCCTGTCTCCCTGTGCATGCACTGAGGAAAGCCCATGTGAGCACACAGCAAGCCAAGCAGCAAGCCCTCGCGAGTGAACCTGATCTGCAAGCACCTTGATCTTGGACTTCCCAGCCTCCGGAATGATGAGAAATAAATGTTTGTTGTTTAAGCCACCCGGTCTGTGATATTCTGTCACAGCAGCCTGTGCCAACTGAGACACCATCTGAACCGCAGTTTTGCTCCATCTCCTCCTGATTTCCCCGGCAGTTGATGAATAAAGAAACAATTTTATTTAGCTGGGGAAGCTTCCCTCAAATAGAGAATGTCACTTAAATATGGAATCTCATTTTTTTCACATTTTTGTCATATTCACTTTTCTATTTCATATCACGTTTTATTTTTGTCACCAGCTCACTAACTAGTATACTCCCATAGCTGGGTTAACAGCAGATATTGCTCTAAAGAAAAGAAAAATATTTGTCGGTTTTGTTACAGATAAACAAACAGAATTTCTGTGAGGTAAACCTCCATCCTTCCTACTACTCCCAGAAATAGGAAATGGATGATATGGAATTATAATGTTAGTTGCAACATTTATTGTCCTGGACACTATGGTGGACACTTTACAAAGATTATTTCATTTAATCCTCATATCAATAAGAAGGTATTTTTATTATGCCAACATTACAGACAAGGAAATTGAGGCACAGAGGGATTTAGCAATTTTTCCAGAGTCATGGATTCAATAAGTGGTAAAGTCAGTATTTAAAACTAGTTAGGATGCCTCCACACTGAGAGAATGAGATTATGGATGGGGCTGCATAGTTTGGAACCTGATTATTTTCTGTTCTACATATTTAAGCTCTGTTTGGCTCTCCAGTTATTTCCAATTAGGAAAAAAAAAAAAAGGCAACATGTTATTCAGCTTCTTTGGGTAAAATCATGAGTGTGTTTTGAAATTTACAAAATACAAATGTTAAAGATGTGAGAACAGTCTTACGTTTGTGCATCCTCCACAGTGCTGGGCAGAGTTCTTGTGACATGCAAAAATTGCAGACAGTGTGACTGAATGCTTTGTCCACTGAAGCTAGGCTGGAACAGGGCTGTCACTGCAGGATGGTGGGAGGGGGCTCTGTCTCCCTCACATCAGTTAAATATTCAGGCAAAACTCTACCTACCTGAAGGTTGAAACCCTCTCTTACAAGGAACACAGGAGATGTATGGAGACACTCAGGTTGCTAGTTGAGTTTGCATGAAATCATTACCTCATTTCAGCACTGCTAGAGAAACCTGAAAGGTACACTTGAGACAACTTTAGCATTTTTAATAACATCCATTTCAGTTTATATCATTATGCCAAGGATGCAATGGACTCATATCAATTGTTTTAGGTAGTAAATGGAGCCCAAAATGCACTGCAATATAATTTATTTTGCAGAAATATCACAAAATACTTCACAGGTAATTATGTTTGATGTAGACAAACACAAACTCTGAATGTGGAAATTCGTTATGTAGGTTGCATTTAGAAAAGTGATGAGCAGGGTTCAGCCGGTTTGCAAAGACTGGGAAAACTGAAATTTCACAAATAGGATTCTATTGTTTTATTTTAATAAAATGATGAATGATGAAGGAAATTTTAAAAGGGCTTCAAAGTAAGAGGGGATTCCTAGGGAATCAGGTTCCTGTTGTCCTGTGGTCTGAAGCCTACTGAATACATTTAATTACATTAAGTATATAAACTACATTATATATTTAACCCTTATTTTTATCTAACTCTTCTCTTGTGTAGAATTTTCGTGTGCAAAGTTGCATGCCCTAAATTATCTGCCATTCCCCTTCTCTGCCATCTGCTCCTACTACTCTTTCTTTTTTTCCCTGCTCCTGCTGAAATGGCATCCTTGCTGCTCCTCAAACACATCTGGACCACCCTGATTCAAGACTTTCGTCCTTGCTGTTCCCTATGACTGGAACATCTTTCTTCTAGCTGTATATGTGGGTAACTCTCTTACCTCTATCAATAGATCTTGGCATAAATGTCACTTTATCCATAAGGCCCTAGATAAAATTGAACCCCACCACCATTCACAGCACTCCCAATCTCCTTCATCTGCTCGGCTATTTTTTTCTTTTGTTTTTTTCCCCTTCTTTCCTTCTTTTTTTTTTTTTATTAGAGATGGGGTCTCACTCTGATGCCTAGGCTAGAGTGCAACTCTGCAATTTTTTATATCAAAAATCACCTTCTAATACACAAATTACTGACACATTTATTGTTTATCTCCATTTCTGACATCTCCAACTAGAAAAGTCCTACAACAGCCTGAAATCTTTTCTGTTTTGTTAATTAATGTATGTCAAAGCCTATTACATTGCCTAGCATATAGAAGACACTCAATAAATACTTGGTGAAGAAAGTAACAAATCTCTCAGTTGTGCAATGTCTATTCTTAAATAATCCTTCCCTGACTGCATCGGCATTTGGCTTTTGCACTGCCATGTGATTACAAGAAAGTGTAGTACCTAATAGCATGAGAAGTGAAATATGGGTAGTTTAACAGCACCCCATACAAAAAAAGGAACAAGAATCTGCACCAAAAGAAAGAGAATGTTATTCTGAGATAATATACTCCGGAAACAGATGGTCTAATACCACAGTTCCAGTTCAAGATCTCCTAATAGTCCTGAAAACTGTCAGAGCTGGAAAAGGCATAGGGCTAAGAATGAGCAGTATGACAAAATAAGTTTAGATTTGCTTCAGTTTCAAATTAACCCGTATTTGAAAATTCCAACTTGCTAAATTGTTATTCAGAGAAATTCTTTCAAATATGGATCTACTAACTATTTTGTGTTTTTAAGCATTAGCAATAAATTTCCTCATTCCAAGATAAGAATTTTGTCTACTAGACCTCATCTCATATTCAAAAACTTGAGGTAAATAGTACAAGCTAAAAGGCTGCAATGAGGATGAGAATGATTTCTGGGGTATTTCCAGGCTTAAAATAAATAGCTGCTAATATTGATTGGCATTGTCTGCCATGGGCACAGGAGGTGGGAGTATGACATTGGTGCCTCTATTTACCATCCTGGGGCTAAATAATTTCCAAGGTCCTTTGCAGCTCTCTAATTCTCGTGAAATGCAAAATACTAAGTGTTAGGAAAAATTTTATTAATAAGTCAAGAAAATTTGAAGTGTATGTATTAATATTAAGAGTCTTAACTGATTGGAAGGCAAGTAATGAAAATAAAATGTCTCTGAAGACAAAATTTACATTAGAACATCCATGTTGATGTATCTGCTCACTAGCTATGGCTAGTTTGTCTCCTCCCACTTCAAGAAAATACATCTTAAAAGTGAACAAAAGACAAGAAGGATGTATGTGAAGACACGTGTGTGTGTGTATGTGTTCCTTATTTACTTGTTTAATATGTTTCCCCAACTAGTCTGTACATTTCATGGGGCAGCAATCATGTCTGAGCTTTCATGACTGCCTAATACATAATTAGGAATCATTAAATGTATTTTAAATGTTTGAGTTGAAATAAACTAGCTACACTTGCAGCATGATCCTAAAGAGAATGTATAATATTTTGCTGAGAAATGATGGCAAGAAAATTATCACTTTGATCCATTCTTGGCTACTTCTAAAAATTCTAACATAGTTAAAATGATAATAAATATTTTATTAATAAACCTAATGCTTCTTTTTATAATAATTAGTTTCATTTTCCAGTTTTTTACTAAAATTTATAAGCCATACATTACACTGTGGCCTACCCCAACTATATGCAGCAAAATTTTGGTCTCAGTTTAAATAAATTCATTTTAAATGTATGTTTCTAAGAAACTATCAGAAAAAAATAAGATGTTGTTTAAATATTTGACAAGCTGAAAGACAACTTCCAGTAAACCAAAAATAAGATGTTTATTTACTTGGCAAATAAAGAAATAAAACAAAGCCTACAAAGTAAAATACAGAAATACAAAGCAGCTAGGTAGCAAAAAACAGAGAAAGTATAAAAGTAAGATATAGAACTAAAGTTACATATATTGATTATGACATTTATATGTGAGGTAAGCTTCCTATTAACAAAAAAGGAAAGAAATGGAAACAAAGGTCACAATAATAATATTGAAGAGGAACTCAAAGGGGAAAAAAGCATTAAATGAGACAGTGGGTAATTCTATTGATAAAATCAATTATGAAGGGATAACAGTAATCAATCTTCAAGCACACAAAATATAACAAGACAATTATTAAAAATAATTTGACATAAAAAACCAATTATATGAGAAGGAGGAAAGAAGGAATAGGCAGAGCACAGAAGATTGTTGGCACAGCAAAAATACTCTATATGATACTATAATATCAATATATAAAAACATGTATAGAAGAGATTTTAACTTTACATAAAAAATTCCATGAATATTTGAATACAAATATTTTGGGAATTCCTAATATTATACAAAAATATAAATCAGAGTAGAACTAATTGAAATGCTTATTATAATTATTATATTATGGTTATTGTGTAGCTACACAATATCTTGGTGAAGAAAGTTTTGCAAGTAAATTTTTCTGAATTTACAAAAGCAGATAATCACAGAGTTATATGAAATATTTCAGAGCTTAAAACACCTGTAAAACAAACCAAATAATTTTATTAAACTATCTTCAGACTGAAATGAAGAAAAGTCCAAGAGAACACAAGCATAGAGCAATTTCACTGATAACAGGAATGCTAATTCATAATAATATGCAAAGGAACCATATTTGTCACTACACTTTATAAAGTTTCCACCCCAATTATATAGGACTCTATATCAGGAATGCAAGGATGGCTTAACATTTGGAAAACAATAATGATTTTCACTGTAATCATATTAAGAGATTACATGGGTATATGTAATGTAACCCAAAGCACATTCTTTGGTATTATAAAGATATTTCAAGCCATTTTAAATTAATTTAGAGTTTAAGACAATTCATATCAATACAAATGGATTTTTGTTTTTCACAATAGAAAATAATAATTCTACAGGTGTTTGATGAAAGTAAAAGATAAGCATAGCTAAAAAGATTGATGATAAAGTATTTATCTAATACACATTTTTAGGATCTTACAGAATCACAATAATTAATAATTATTTTCTGCATATAAGAACTAAAAATTAGGTAAATGGAATAGAGCAGATAGCACTAAAACAGATACTATATGTTAGGTTGTATCACAAAACAATGTAAAAAAGACATAGTAGCAATTTTAAATGTTTCAATGTATGAAAAATTAGGAGAAAATGTAGATGAATATCAAGAAAGGACTGGATATATAGGGCTTTCTAAGTTTGAAAGCAATAAATGCAATTATACAACAGAAGATCTATTGAATTGCCTAATCATTTAAAAATAACTGTATGGAAAAAGACTAAGAATATTAAAAGGCAAAGTGGGAAAACAGTCTGTACCTGCTATGACAAAGGTTAATATCTTTAGTTTCTGAATAAATGTTACACATTATTAAGAAAAGCAGTAGTACCCCATTAGAAAAATACAGAGAACATATGAAAACATGTCTAACTTCCTTAGAAACAAAGAAAATGAAGTGAAGGTAATATAAGCCATATATCACTAATCAAATTCATAGAGGCTTTCAAAATTACAGTGTCTAATTCTAGCAAGAGGTGCAATAACACGTGTATTTTCTTGCAGTATAATTACAAAACGAAGTTCAGGATGTAAAACTTCATATATATGTTAAATAGCTATAAATACACAGAAAACATTAAATGGATATACAACAATGTGCAATAAAACTCATCTCTTGGCTGTAGAAATATAGAGGTTTTCATTTTTGTCTTTATAATTTTCTATGTTGCTAAAAAATTTTGCAGAAAATTAATCCTACAATTAGACTAAAATAGATAATTAAATTATATCATTCATATATCAGCAAGTAAAAAAGGGTAGTATAAACAAATGTATCAACGATATGATCTTAAGTATACAAACAAAAAGGTACTAAAAAAGTGATAAAAAGTAGCACTGGAAAATTAGATCATTTAATTCAGTGAAATTTTTTCTCCTTTAATTTTTGTATACTTTATTTTTCTTGTTGGCACATATTACTTTCATAATCAGAAAAAGTAAGTTCAAAAATAAGTTCAAACTTGAAACATCAATAGGAATAAAGTTGGTTAAATTGTAATAATGTAATTTATAAATTTGAGGGTAGTACTATAAATAGATGTGTCTATTTACAGTATTTTTTCCTTTGAAATTAGCAAGAACTTCTTTCTTAGGATTGCACAAGCATGAATGGCATTTAAGAGGCTTGATTCTTGATTTAATAGACATCATTTACCTGTATAATGAAACAGTAATTAAATTATTATGTTCTGATTAAATTTAATGTTCAAATAAAATAATACAATTATGTTTCTGGGCATATTTTTAGTTCCCTATTCAATAAAGGCATTGCATACCTGTCAGTCTATTTGGTTATGTCACCATAAAATTCTCATTCCAGTTCTGTCGAGTTTGATCTGAGATCCGACTGCTTCTCAATGGATAACACTGGGAAAATTCCAGGATAGAAGGAAGACCATGAAGCACTGCAGTTAGCATTTATGTGATTGTGACGCTATAAAGCTAAATGGTAACTCTTTAATGGGGTGGGTATGTGCAAGAGTAGAATGGGCTATTAAAACTTTATTACCTTTATTTGTGGGTGATAAATAACTGCCTTCACTCCAGTAGATTCTGCTGATGTGTTATCACTGGGTTGTTGCCACCAAATATAATTATGATGAAAAACTGGGGGCTCAGATTACGATGATATGAAGGTACTAACAACAAAAACAGCTCACTGCTTTACAAAAACACTTTCATGTTTCAAAAACTCTATCACAAACCCAATTCAAAACTACAGGGACCTAATTGTTACTCCAAATTTACAAATCCGACCTAAAAACTACAAACACTCGCCAGTCGGAACTCACCAGCTCTGATGAGACACTGCCAGGGCCAGTAAGCTTTCTTTCAAATAATTCCATAACCTCCTTTCCCCTCAATAAACCCTAACCTTTTCATTTGTTCTCTGTGCACACCAGAGGCCACCCATGTCAGTATGTGAGAGCCAGATTGTAATCCTACTTCTTGTATATTTTTCACAAATAAAACCTTTTTTCTTAGAGATTCGTCTCTCTACTTTTATGTTAACAATGATAACAGTTGAAAGGAATAAAAGGAATGAGATTCTTTGTTGGAAATATATTTTTGGATGTGTCTAAGTGAGTGGAGACATTTTTATTAGATTTGTTCACTTTTAAATTATTGAATTATAAGAATCCTTTATACGTTTTAGATGCAAGTATTCCGCCAGATATATGTATCACGAATATTTTCTTCCAGACAATGGATTGCCTTTTAATTTTCTTAATAATATCACTTGAACATAAGTAGGTATTAATGTTGGAAAAGATTGTTATCTTCCATGGTTTGTGTGTTTTTATCTCATAAATCTTTGCCTAACTTAGGGTCCTAAAATCTATCTCTTTTTTCCCCCCTCTGAAAGTTTAGGGTTTTATCATTTACACTTAGGTCGATGGTTTATTTCAAGTTAAATTTTGTGTACAATGTGATGTTGGGTTGAGGTTCATTTGTTTCAATATAGATATCCAATTTTTTAGCACATTTGTTGATAACACGTTTTCCCTCATGGAAGTGAGCTGGTCCCTTTGTCAAAAATTATTTGACCACGTATGTGTGGGTTTATTTATGAAATCCCTATTCTGTTTCATCAATTTGTAGGTTTACCTTTATTTCAATGATTTCAGTGAAATACTATCATGATTACTATATCTTTATAGTGATTCTTGAAATCAGATAGTGTGCATCCTCCAACATTATCTTTTTCCAAATTGTTTTGATTATTATAGATCCTTTATTTTTTTTGCATAAATTTTAGAATCACCTCATTGATTTTGATCAAAAATGCCTGCTGGGATTTTGATATTTTATTAGATAAATTGATCAATTTGAATGATCATTTTAGCAGTTTTGAGTCTTCTATTCTTGAGAATGGCTTTCCTCTCAGTGTAGTTAGAATTTCTTTTAATGTCTTTCAACAATGCTTTTTAGTTTTAAGTACAGAAGTCTTGCTGCTACTCTGTTAAATTTATTCCTATTTATTTTGATGATGTTATAAATGACCTTTGTTATAATTTTATTTTCCAATTATTTGTTGCTAATATATAAAAATACAAGAATACAGTTGATTGTAAAATATTGACCTTGTATTCTGCAATCTTGGTGAATTCACTTATTTCTCTAGCAGGGTTTCTTTTTTAAAAAAATACTCTTAGGATTTTCTATGTAGACAATCATATAATTTATGGATAAAGAAAATTTTACTTTTGTCTTTTGTCTTTTTTGTTTTTTCCATTACCTTATTGTACTGGCTAAGAACTGTGGTACATCAGAAGTTTTGAGGGTAGAGATCTTTGTCTTTTTTCTCGGTCTTAAGGGGAAACATTCAGTCTTTTACTATTAAGTACGTTAGCTTTAGATATTGAAAATACACACACACACATTGTAATGTTATGGAAAACCATAGATTTGGGGCCAGTAAGGTAAACGGTTTTTGTATTTGTACATTTATTAACATATTTAACCTTACCTTTAAAGTATTATGTATCAACCCAATTATTACACTTCGAGCCTTTAACAAATTCAGGCATTAATACTATGTTATGAGAGGTATGGTAGTAGGGTATCTGGAGAAGGTCATTCCCAAACCTTCGTGTGTATTACTTTTAAAGAAAGAAAACGCTGGTCCACTAAAAGTTCATATAAGAAAGAGTTACAACTGATAAGGAAATGGACTTACAGTGCTATCATCCAGGAAACATCACTATACTTAGGTCCTTGGTAAGCTTATCTTCCAAATAGAAATGCCACTTACTAGATTTGGGGATATCATTCACTTCTTATGAAATTTTGATTATCGCATTTGTTCAAAACAAGAAGACCATGACCCTCACATTGGTTCCTGTGCCCCCAGTCCCCACTCATTACCAGGGGATAATGAGTTATCAGCTATCACACAGAGCCAGTGGCCCCATCACCACCTCCTATAGACTCAAAGGCCCTCATCTCCTTCATGAGGTCCATTTGTCACTTCTCCTCTAGCCCCAGCTCTGGGTTGCTCTGATTTGCCCCCATGACAGCTATGCAAGCCATTCCTTTCCCTTTCTGCCTTTCAATTTGTCTATCTGTAAGGAAGGGGAGGATGTGCTGGGTGGAAGCTAAAGTCATAACATTTACTAAAATCAAAGTGGAAATACAAATTCATGACTTACGGAGAATTGGTCTTAAGTTCTGCATATATATAGAACTTTAAAACTTTAAAAACACAGCAGAAAAAAAAAATTAGTTCTACTGAGGCGCCAGAAGCGTGTCAGGAATAGCTCCATTATGGGAGTTTCCTGACACATCCAGGGAGCTGGCAAGCCCAGGCACCAGTTTTGTATTTGAGAATAAAGAACGTAAATCCTTTTATGAAGTTAAGAATCCCTTTGTTCACAAAATAATCACATCCTACTTTATCTGTTTTGTAAGTTTGGATTTTAGTAGTCTGGGTCTAGTTAAAGCTAAGCATGCCCACAGTAAACACAAAAGTATACTGCTTTGTTCCACCGCGCTTTTAAGCCTGCTGTTTCATATGATCAAAATACAGAGCAACATACAAATGTATCCGGCATATGTAGAAACCGCTAACGTGTGTGGAAAGACTGGCTCTTTTCCAGGCTCATCCCCTACAAAGCTACTCCCTCACCCCCGCCAATCCCCAGCACACACCCCTAGTTTGCTTTCTGTTGTCATTATGCTTCAGCTACAACAAACTTTTCGCCTCTCCCTGAATTGCTGTCCTCTCTCATAGCTGCACGCTGTTGAATGAGCTGTCCCTGCCACCTGGAATGTCCTTTCTCTCCTCTCCACTGATTAAATCATACCCAGTTCTTAAGACCTAATGCAAATGTTTTCTTTTCTCTGAAGGCTTCCGTGAATTGTTGGCCATTATTGGGAGGCCCTAGAGCGCTCTGTACCCGTTTTTATCAGAGCATTTATGAAACGAGAGCTTGTCTCTTTCTGTTGTCCGTGTATGTCAACTAGATTAAGCAGGGCCATGTCTAATTTGCCTTTGGATTCCAAGTGTTGAGGACAAAGCAGATGCTTAGGAATTACTGGCTGAATGCCTGAATGAATGAATGAGGGGATTTTTACCTTCCTTTGTTCTGTTATCTTGGACTCCTTCTATTCATTCTAAATATTCTTTCATAGCATTTAATGCCTTCTAACATATTAAAAAATTTCCTTATTTATAATATTTATTGTCAGTGTCCTCCCATTAAGTCAGAGTGTCTGCCCCCAGTATGAACTAATGTTTATTTAAGGAATAGATTAGTCCTGACACATATTTTTCTTTCTAATCTCATGTCCTTGACTTTTGTGATTTAGGAAATCAGCTAAATTTACGTATTAGCCCCATTGCTACTTGTTTCCCTGTAGGTTTTGAGCCTTTGTCTGAAAATCCCTGCTACCTGAATAGGATTCTTTGTAATAAGACTTTGCAAGTTTCTGTTAAATGTTTAACTATTAGCTAAACATTGTCGCTTTTTATCAGCTTTAATAAGTTAACTCAAATAAGTTTGTCAGACAGGCCCTAGTAGAAAACCTGGGAAGAGAGAGCATTCATTCTTTCAACAGATACTTATCTAGCGATGCTTGTACGCCTCCTTCACTAAATTGGACATGGTCACTACCCTAAAAGAACTTACATCTACTCCTGAGCTCCCCAAACATCTGGTACTTGCAATATACTTGCAAATGCTAGAATTTCAGATAGATTAAAAATCTTAAAAATATTCATAATACAATCACCATCATAGTGTAAGACTGACTCTATGAAAGTGTCCGTGATTCACATAACTCGTTAGCACCTTGCCTCTATTTTCTGGACACTGTTTACTATCTGGACTAAGCTCTGTTTTATCACCAAAAGACAAAGTTTTCATGTGATCCAGTGAGCGTTCCACCTTTCCCTGATCTCAGTATTACTTCATAGTACGCCACTTAACTTCTTGCTCCCTCGCTCTCAATGCCTTTCACAACCACGTAACAAAATGTCCCATCTCTCAGAAGTCAATGTGAGAGTTTGTTTACAACAATAAATCTACACTTTGATCAAAACTGGGGGTACACAGATGCAGAATTTCTTGTGTTGGATGGCCTGCAAGTTTGCTGTGGGAATAGGAAAATGAAAATGTGTTCAACTGAAGGACGCGTAGCTGGTTTGCAGGATGAAAGGGCCCTATGCAGCCAGCAGGCAGCACAGAGGCCCTGAGAATGGGCACTCACCAAAGGAAGAAGGATTAGTGGTGTTGTCAAAGAAAGACATTTCTAGTTCACAAATATTATTCCAGGACAGTCTAAGTTCATGACCTCTTGGCATCTTCTGAGATGCTGTCGACTCATGATTACGGTAAATTTCACTCCACCTTAGCATTCAATACCTTGTTCAGTTGCTGTAGGATCATATATCCATTGTGATGTGCTGTTTCCCTGGACACATGCATGCCCACGCAGTCTTCCAGGACTAGAGTGTTCCTCCCTATCACGCCTTCTCCAGAAAAGTACAGGCCCTGTTCATGCCACCTCTTTTCCTTTTCCCTCCAGATAAGGTTCTTCTTAATTCCTCCCCACAACCGCTGCTTTTTTTTTTTTTTTTTGAGACAGAGTCTCACTCTGTTGCCCGGGCTAGAGTGAGTGCCGTGGCGTCAGCTTAGCTCACAGCAACCTCAAACTCCTGGGCTCAAGCAATCCTTCTGCCTTAGCCTCCCAAGTAGCTGGGAC